>CM067300.1:30636289-30676703 GCA_034231615.1 Meghimatium bilineatum | reverse complement strand
TATATATATATATATATTATATATATATATATATATATATATATATATATATATATATATATATATATATATATATATATATATTATATATATATATATATATATATATATATATATATATATATATATATATATATATATATATACAATTTCTGTTATAAATAAACATTTTATCGATCTCGACCACACTGTTATAACGGGATTGAACCTAATATCTTGGCAATCCGAGACGTGCTCTTTACCTCTTCGCCACAGTCAGACTTTGCAATATAATGAATGAAAATACAGACACAAACACGATCCGAGTGTATGATTCATATCTATCAAATGGCATATTTTTTCCGGAACGTAATTTTCTTTATGGAGCTTCTAACTCACGATTCTGGGGAATTTGACCTGCCGCAGCAAAGGACATGTTTAACCAATCTGAGATATCTCTTATCCATAGTCGTCTTGGGCGGCTTTGCCCCTGCTACCAGCAACCATATCCTCCGTTATTAATTTTTCCATATTGGTATGTCTTTGTATATAGCCACACATTCTCAGCTTTCTTATTATAATGTTGTTTGAGAGTAAACTCCTCTTCAAAAATGTAACATTATAATGACTTCTTGCTTATCATTTGTTATTGTAAACGCTATTCTCAAAATTCTTCTGTAGCATCTCATTTTGAAGGCAGCTATTCTATTTGCTAGTTCTATTAAGTGCTCATGAATCACAAGCATAAAAAGTTACTGGAAACATGTTCTTATCACAGGTAATTTAGCTTTACAGCTGGTGCTTTGCCAAAGGTTTTTCATCCGTGTAAGTTTTGAAGTCGCTATTGCAATTCTTTTGACCTCTGCAACGCGATACCCTGAAATGTTTATGTTTGCACCCAAGTGTATGATTCATAATCCTCAGCACACCCCACGAGAGATGGGGTTAGATCTTGGCATGTCATACTAAGATGCTGGTGAAAACGAAAGATTCTCCATAAATCTGACGGGATGTTTCTCATTTGGAATATTGTCAAAAATAATGCACAGTAACCGAGGGTTCTGTTTACAAGATATGAGAGTCCGCCAAGTAAGGTGAGATTCCCTTGCCCAACACGCGTTCCAAGTAAACAATAAAGCTAAGGGTGTGAACAGCAAAAAAAGTAAAAATTATTAAATGCTCCTCGTTGCTATAGGTCCCTGTGAGAAGGAAACATCTTATCGCAGTATTGCACAGTCAACAAGAGTTGGAACTGTATGAAGGATAGTTCTGGAGAAATGGACCCTTCCTCATGACAATCACCTAACTAAGCACAGTGGAACCTTAGCATTGAATCATGCAGTTTGTTTACAAGACGAATAACCTGTCTGGTTAAGGGATAAGGGACTATACTACCACTACTATACGCTGTATCCCTTGTTTGCCTTGCGGCGTCAGGTCAGGGGTAGAAGAGTTTTCTGGAGATGGCCTTCCTGTACAATGGACAAGTGTCCCAATCTGCTGAGGAGAGGTTCTTTATCGATAAATACTCTAACAGAAAAAAAAATGTAATTCAATATCTGACAGTTAAAGTAGCGAAGTGTACCGTCACTGAAAGTGTGAGCATTTAGTAATCACTGGAAATATCAATGAGTGAAGAGACAGATGAAGACAAAATGTGAAGTTACTAGATGGGTTGTGATCATGTCATGGAAGAAATCATCAAGTGAACTTATTCTCAAGAAAAGTGACAAGGAACTGTGGAGAAACACGATCATCTAGGCCACTTGGAGTATCACTTAATGTTTTGTATGCTGTCACAACATACAGACGATGTACTGATGCTATCTTCTAGACAAAGTGCAGATTTCACAAGCTAGAGAAGACAGCCCGAAGAAGATCATTTGATGTATTAGGTTGTACTATCCCTATAGACGTACAATATAACATTTTTACCAATTGGTAGGTTTTGGCTTATGACTCCCATGCCTGTGAGATCTCCTACAATGGGTACCTATGTTGACAAGGGTCGAAAAGGGGAGCAAATAATAGCAACACTATTACCAGCCAAGCAATCGTAAAAAGCGACTAATGACGTTATGGGATGGAGTTCATTATTCTATCCCTTAGGCTCAAAGTGATCAAGTTGCCAATCTTAAGGCATGTGTCATTCCGAAAGGCGCAGATATCACAGCACATCTACTGTTTCCAATTAGCCAGTGGCTAATTGGAAATCCAACCTTCTTAATGACTGATTTGACTATTCCCTTGATTTTCATGTATCTGTGGAACACTGAAAATACCACTGAAAATCATGTCAATTTTCAAATGAGTTAATAAGAAGGCTGTATTTCCAATAAGCAAGTGGATCGTATTTTGTAGAAGGTCATGTGTTGCAATTTCCCTAATATTTTTTTTTAATCCACTTCCTGTATTTTATTTTTTATATTGCTACATCTGTTGTTCAATTAATCTTGACGTCAATAACAAAATTTTCATCTTCCATAATTTTCTTACCCTGTGGAATTCTACATTTGTCATCATTACAAGTAGCGGATTCTCTTTTTTTTTGTAACGTTTCTATAGTCCTTAAAAATTAATTCCTTGCACTTTTTTATTTAATTTCCCCCCCCCCTCTTTGTCTTACCATTCCCAGTGGATATAGTTATTGTTCAGATAAAAGTTATAACATTTTGTTACATAGCACACCTTTATTGCGTTTCAAAAATAGTGTATTATTCTCATCCATATTTCCTTTGTTATTCGCTGTATACATTCAAAGCTCATCTTTACCTTTTCTTGTTTGTGGGTAGCTAACTCTAGTGGTTCTCGAACTGTTTTAGCCCGGCTAGCGCCATTTTGGGAATGTTATTCTTCAGTGACCCTAGTGGAGCCTAGCATGAAAAATCATTGACATACTTTACAAGCCAACAAGGCTTCTAAAGCTTTAGTCATAATTCTTGTCTAACGTTGAAGTAGTTACCTTTCTGTACCCCCCACCCCCGCCCACGGATGAGAGCCCCCAAATTCAAATCGTGTCTCTGTGGCCTTAATACGCCAGTCTCCAAGACCACCATGGGGGCATATGTCACACATTGAGAAGCATTAGCGTACCCCATGGAATTAATCATTTTCTTGTGCAATCCAAATCTCGAAGTCCTCACTTTTATGATCCAAAGGTCTTATTCTTCTTCCGCGTTGGCTCTCTGTATAATCAATACAAACTTTCGTGTGATTTCCGCTAGAGCGCTAAAAGTAGGTTGTCATACCGTTTGATTTGTGCAATGTAGGCCCGGAACATCTGATGTCGGCATGATTTTTAATTCATATGAATTTTTCAAGACTGTACCGCCTTCCTATTTGTCACCAGATGACAGGTTTGCATCAACTCTACGCCATGACACTTAATAAGATCAACTGTGCCCTTGGACTTTATGTGTCGATTATGTCGAACCACATATAAATAATAAATCTCAAATTAGTAATTTATCTGAATATTAGTAACTTTATCATGTCACTAAATACCGCAGTGGGGTGTGTAGGGTCATTTGCTCAGATGAAAACTAATCCATTCTAGATGTGTGTCCTGAGAACTGATGTTATTTACCTTGGCTGATGCAATTAATCATTGGTCACTTTGTGTATACTTTGTATTGTCATACAATAAAAAGCGCTTAAAATGTCATATTAGCCAAGATAAGAAATATTGCTTAGTCAAAACAAAATATCTTCAGCTATTTTCTGGAGTATATCCTTCTAGAAAGAAATCTAGTAGGATCGTTGTGTATTGGGGATACAAGAGCAATGTTCCCTCAAATTGTCTTCATTTAAGAGCAAATTTGAAGTTGTTCGAGCGGTGAATATTTCCATGTAGGTATCTGCTACCTAAAATAAGATATTTCGCTGCTACTTTATGTGCGAGGGTGGTACATCTCGAGAGCGACACCTTCTAGTCAAGTACACTGTCACGCACCTTAGAGGGAACATTTTACATGAGCGATGCAGCAGAAGTTTGTGAACGAACGTTTAAAATTTCAATAAATATACTTTTGAGGGTTACTATTAAAATTTCAATAAATATACTTTTGAGGGTGACTATTAAAGTTCCAATAAATATACGTTTGACGGTTACTATTAAAATTTCAATAAATATACGTTTGACGGTTACTATTAAAATTTCAATAAATATACTTTTGAGGGTTACTATTAAAATTTCAATAAATATACTTTTGAGGGTTGCTATTATCATATTCAACATCTGTTTCACACCTGCCATCACCATTAATCAAGTGTCCCAGATATAAACAGTTGATTACTTGCTGCATCAGCAAATCAAGTATTTGTATATTTTGTTTTGGCTTGTAATGTAGATACATACAAGCCAGGAGAAAGATAATACACCTTAGCAACATAATGGACGAGATCAGGTAACAGTTCTAAGATGCTGCAGGTATGATAATTACCCGATACCATCTGTTCAATAAACCTAAGATAGCAACATCTTATTTGTGTTAATGTGTTAATGTGTTAATGTTGTTATTATAATGGTCGCGATGGCGGAGAGGTTAGTAGAAGTCTCAGGGAAAGTATAACGACAAAAGAACAACAGTTCGATTGAAAAAAAAACAATTAAAAGAAATAATTGATCAAACAAATAAAGTATTTTAGATATATTAAAATATTTGACACCTTGTTGAATACCTTCCTTGAGGGTAAAGTCGAGGAAGAGGCCGGCAGAGATACAAGTGGAAGAGAAACATCACGAGATAGACAGTTACGGTCTAGCATAGTGCACCACCAAGGCAAGAGACAGGTGATTATGTGGTCCGCTACAGCCAACCGGAGATGGTACCGAATTCGTCATTTAGTTTTGTGTTCACAGTTTAGAGACATGTTTTTTGGTGAAGCTCGATGTAAAGATGTCTCCATAAAACTCTTCAACCCCTGACGCTGAAAGGCAGCAAAGGGCTTAGCGAATAGATAGATAGATGTTTTTTTGTGTGCCGACGTATTTAAGTTTGTAAAAGCAATTTTTGCTTTAAAAAAATTGTGTGAATAAAATTTATGTGTGTAATTTTACAATGTGTATTTTCTTATTTAGTTTACCTCGGTTATTTTTTTTCCTTCAAATGTTATATTTGTTCATATTTGAGATGTGGTTCTACAGAAGAATGCTGAGAATACCATGGACTGCCAGAAAAACTAAATTAGAGGTGTTGAAAGAGTCAAATGCGAAACGGACCTTAATCAACAATATAAGAAAAAGACAGAGGGCGACAACGTGAGAAAATATTAGACAGTTTGACAGCCTGCACCGCAAGAAAAAAACGACCTTGATACATAATACTGTGGACAGAGAGTTTTGGAGAGCCATGACCGCCTACCTCTGCCGGAATGGCACCTGATGATGATGATGGTATTCATATTAATACCAATTTAAATTACTTGTACATTACGCTTTTGATAAAATACAATACTTTCCCTCCAAATCACACATTATAGAGAAATGGGTACCACGACCATCGATATATTGATATACGCATTTCCAGAATGTTTTAAAACATATTATACATACTGAATTTAGTACACGTGAAATATTCTGCAAAACATATTTTTATCATTTACAACCCGTAAATGGTGTAATAGAGGATTTAAAATAGTTTAATAGATGGCTAAAGCCACAGATAAGAGACTAGACTTCTTTGAAAACAAATGCCTACGTACCATTCTGAATGTTAAGTGGAGTGACTTTAAATATAACACTACTATAAGAGAGGAAAGCAAACAAACCTAAATATCTTCCTTCATTAGACAAAGGCGTTGGACTTACATCGGCCATGTTCTCAGAATGAACAGCCTAAGAATTCCCCAGCAGTCACTATATTGGGTGCCACCTGGAGTAAGAAGAAGAGGGAGACCTAGAGAAACTCTACGAAGAACCATTAATAGAGAATGCATGCCAATAAACCTAAACAACACGCAACATTTGAAAGACCTGGCAACACAAAGACAGAAATGGAAAGCTATGGTTTCTGCCCTATGAGCCGCCTATGGCCTTGGAGGAACATAACATAACAATAGATGGCTAGAATTTTGAAATATGTTCATTGATAACTATGTTTGTGCGAAAGTGCATGGTCACACTGTACTATCTCCGCTCACTACTAGGTTGAATACTAAATGCTCAAATAATCCATTCCACAAGTACACACGCCGATTGTTCTAATCACGTATCAACAGTTACTCTCCTGACAACAACCAGAAAATCCCGACCAATCCCCTCCTGGAGAGCTAACTGTAGGCATATGTTCTTTTATGCGTACTATTGGAAGTCAAATTTATTGCCGGATGTTGTGGTTGAAACCAATTCTAAATGGAACCAGAGTTAATGTACATATTGCTGAACTGCGTAGTACTAAGACCATATTTACAGTTAATAGTTGTGCTTCGATTCCCATGCCATTTTGCAAGCAATTATCGCTATTAGTTATGACGAGTCAATTAATCCAAATCACAGAAATAATGGTCAATCAATGTTTGGGCAAACATTAGAAATGGGCATGGCTTGTCGGCTTCATTTGTAGATTGGGTTTCAGATTTTGTAAAGCGGAATAAAGCTTGTCTAGTCTACTCAATCACCGAGTCCTTGCCTCAAGTTATTATTGATTATTTGTAAAACAAATAGCGAATATTACACAAATTTACAAAAGCCAGACCTAATTCGCCGTCATTCGCACAACAAAAGGTGCGTTTGGTGCAATGTATTGTAGTTTTGAAGAAATAAGGTTATATTGCATCTTCTAGCAGACTATCACTCGGTTTTCAGCACATTTTTTTGGAATTGTATGTTCCTTTTTTATGTATGCCTTAATCTGGTCACTCTTCAGAATAGTCCTTTATACCGATCCGAAATAAGGAAACGTATCTAGTAGTCAGATGTGACTGATAGATGACCACTTTGTGAATACTCTATCCTTAAAGCATATTATACATACCTGACACACTCTAAATATTCAGTAAACATTTGTATCATGGAAAAACTTAATTGTATAAAACCTTAATGAGCCCAGGACCACTAATATGCAAAGCCAGTGGGCTAACCACTGCGCGACGCGGCCCCATAGAATACTCAATGCTCAAATAAACATGCTTCAACAGACAAGAGCATAAACGTCGGATCAGTTAAAATAAGTGACACTGTTTAAGATGAATTAGTGCGAACATGGCCCTCTGTTAAAAAAGAACTCTGCACAGAATTAATTAGGACTTCATTCGCTACGTTTTTGATTGTTGTCGTAGTTTCCGTTGGTCCCTATTTATTAACTTGGGATCGCCTTGGCTATTTTTAGCATGCGACTCCAATTATATAAATAATGATGAACGGAAATCACGACATTAATTTTAAAAAAGAACTACTGACGACCTTATTAATTATGTGCAGTGGTCTTCTAACTCAAACGGTCACGGCTCGGCTAATCTTAATCTAGAACACTTGCCTTATTCCTTCAAATCATATCCAATTAGGTAGACCACATTCTTGATTAGAAACTGGCTTCACAGCACGCGGGACATTCCCATAAGTGCTCCAGCAGCCATCCCAGTGTTTGTAGACTCATAGTTCCGGTCAGGTGTTGATTGTGTGATCTTCGGGACTTTCCAAAAAATTTACTTTTCCTCCCCTCACCTCTGAATACTCCCATTTCTAACATTCTCTGTATGTGTACGTTCTCAACCTCATTGACATCATCTGCATCTTGAAATGAATTTATTACTGCCTTTATTAAGTCATCTTTTAGACCAAATTAATGTAACCTAACTTTTTCAACCAGAACAATATGAGAACAGCATCGTTGTGGGGTGGAAACCACGTAAATAATGTACATATTCGGGTAGGTCTACGGACTTGTCTAAGTGACTAAAAGAAAGAACCATGCGTTATATTATTCGGACAAGATAATAAAATCAATATTATATTCTAATCTTACACTGATTTGTGAAAATGTATAGTATCTGCTTACCCTCTGTATTGTCCATAATCTTCCCGTGCCTTATAACACCACACATTTAAAATTTATGTTTAAATTGTCTTCATTTTGTATTTGGTTTAATTTCTTTTAAAAATAAAGTGAAGTTTCCCTTAGGAACTATTCGTAAAGTACATCAATAATTAGAGTGGGAAGGGGGGGGGGGGTGATTTCAATAGTTGTGACAGTTATTGATAAGGTTAGGGAGAGACAAAAAGTGACGTCACCATTACTGTTTTTACAGAAATAAAATGGTTTTAATTTAATTTGAAACATTTAATTCAAATGTGAATCAAATCATGCATGTTTCTTTTGTACTAGTTCTGCTAAAAATATTTAGATAAAAAAGGGGGGTGGGGCTATCATTTTTGTACATAATGAAAATGAGTGCGGGGGTAATAATGGCCAAGAATTACAGATGCCATTTATGGACAGCCCCCCCCCCCTTATTCTGATGGAATATGACATAATACAGTGTTAGGGCATTATTTCCGCTTAAAGCGTATCGAAGAATACGGGTGTTAGGCCCGTATTTTTCATTGACCAACAATAACGGACAATGTGATCAAAATCATGACCGTTGCCTTTAGTTTTCAAGAATATTTGGTGCCCATTTCCTTTACCTGAATCAACTATGTGTCATTTGTGATGTTTAAATATGTCCAGTTGAGCTGAAAATTGAATCTTGGATCACCAGCTTAATAAACTAGTGAGCTACCACTGAACTAACACGGCCCATATTTTCATTTGATTTCTCTATATAACGAAATGAATAAAACCACCCTATCCTTTTTAATTCCTATTTTCCCGCTCTTCTTCATCATCCCCACCTTACTATTTCCCTATGTATTCCTTCGTTATGTGAAGAAAGGAAAGACAATCAATGATTCTTCCAATTCAAGACAATCGCGTAAACTCGAACTAGCTCACAAACTCATACTTGATAAAAATGGCAACTCAGGCACCATATCTAACAAGAAGGAAACTTGAAGATGAAAAGTAAAATGTTTTCCTATTTTCTTACGGTTAGATAGCAAATAAATAGTGCCCTGATGGGCCAGATCAGGATGGGCATAAAAAGGATAGAGAATGAATGGAACTTGTCTATAGTGAGATATTGCTTCGGCCCATCTTGTCAAGTCACGGGGGAAATGAACGCACTAGATATCGCATATTTTGGCAAAGATGTAGACAGCGTATGATATGGGATTTGAACATAATGTTTTTTAGTTCTTTTGTCTCACATTCACATCTTTTCACATTCTTTGATTCCAAAGTTTTTGGTTTCCTTCGTGCGTAAATATATATATTTTTTTACTGTTTGTCCTTGCGTTAGATGAAGGCAAGCGCCTACGATCATATATATGCCTTGAAGGTGTGAAGAACTATTCTATCTAACTATTGTTCTATCTATCTATGGTATTTTTTTAATGCTACTTTTCAAATGGACCTTTTAAATTCAACCCAAGCGTTCCGATACATCGAAAATGATTTCACATCTAGGCTGGAAGATGCGTGATTCGGTCAAATGAGGTGAATCCACTAAATGTACAAATAAAGGTATTTTTGTTTGTGTCGAGCATAGAGAAGTGTAGAAACCAGTGCTTTTCACTTCTGAGAGATGTGAGAATTGTACGGAATATACGTTGTTGTTATTATTGTATTAGTCCTTGTCTCTATTGGTCCGTTCTCAGTGACTTGAGTGCACATGTTGAATGCCTTAACAAAATCACATTTTTTGGAGGTTAAGTTTAGTTGGTTAAGTACGGAAAACATGTTTACTTGTGTTGCTATGCGATTCAGTACTGCTAGAACGGACCTAGTTCAATTCCCGCCAGCCTTAAGAATTTGTTCAACTCAGAGTGGTTACGACATATGATTGTGATCAGTCTTCTTACTTCTGTAGTCGTTCTAGATTGTCAATAATGTCATCAGAGTAGAGTCCAGTCTTCTTCAGGTCAAAGCGGTCACCGCATTTCTTTGAGATTATCGTCTTCTTCAGCGTACACATATGTCTTCATCCTAGATCGTCAATCATGTCACCATGGCGAAATCCAGTTCCTTTTTCTGGACGGTCCAGTTACCGCATATCGTTGAGATAAATGTCCTTTTCACACTTGATACACATCTTACACCATATTCTGATGCATGAAATACAATACTTCACAAATGACTAATAAATCAGAAAGGAAGGGTTTCTTTTAATATCACAACAACAATCATATTACAAGAGCCCGCTGTTGACAAGGAAATGTATGTGTATAGAGATAATTAAAATTCTCTCCTCATTCTTGACAAGTGGAGAATTAAATAAAGTGTTTTAGAGAGGTCCTAATAATTCTAGTCAGAGAGACTTTCCAAAAAGACATGCGCAAAGACCTGGAGATAGAAGACGATCACATCCACAAACCTACTTTTTATAAAAACAATAACATATTTTGGACACGTGATAAGACTTAATAGTTCAACGGTTCGTAAACTTTTCTAATCTCCTTTAAATATATATTTTAGTCGCGAACTCCCAAAATATATGTCCATTAACTTAGTTGTTGTAAATGTGACAGACTCATAATATTTGTTGAAGTCTTCTCGGACCTCTTAAGAGAACCCCGACTATTCTAGGTGGTCAGCGGTCTCAAGTTTAAGAACCACTAAGTTAGAAAGATTAATCATTACATGGTAGGTTTAAGGGAAGTGAGAAAGAGACCGCTAAGGCATCGACGGACACTGAATAACGAAGCCTTTAGAACATGACAAGAAGGCATCTTGCACGAATCTTACAGAATGGCAGTGAGGTAAGCGTTCTGTAAAGGATATTTCACACAGAACAAGTCGTTAGTGCTCAGCCCGGGCAGTTAGCAAGTGTACAGTGGACAGGCAGCACAGAGTGCCAAACATATACTTCAAGAGTGTTCTGAGCATGAAACGCTGAGGCAGACATATTGGCTAGAGAAAACAACATTGGAATCAAAGCTCAATGGGCCACTGTATAAACTACAAAAGACAGTGAGTTTTATTCAGGAAACAGAATTACAGATATAGACACGTTTCAAGTGAACGAAAGGTGAAGAAGCCCGGCCAGTAGGAGTGTTCTGATAGAATGACGAGTAATGGTGTTCTGATAGAATGACGAGTAATGGTGATCTGATAGAATGACGAGTAATCTGATAGAATGACGAGTTATCTGATAGAATGACGAGTAATCTGATAGAATGACGAGTAATGGTGATCTGATAGAATGACGAGTAATGGTGTTCTGATAGAATGACGAGTAATGGTGTTCTGATAGAAGGGCGAGTAATGGTGTTCTGATAGAAGGGCGAGTAATGGTGATCTGATAGAATGGCGAGTAATCTGATAGAATGACGAGTTATCTGATAGAATGGCGAGTAATCTGATAGAATGGCGAGTAATCTGATAGAATGGCGAGTAATGGTGATCTGATAGAATGACGAGTAATGGTCCTCTGATAGAATGACAAGTAATAGTTATGATAGATTGGCGAGTAATGGTGTAATAGTGTTCTAATAGAATGGCGAGTAATGGTGTTCTGAAAGAATGACGAGTGATCTGATAGAATGGCGAGTAATAGTGTTCAGATATATCATCCAGTAGTATTGTTCTGATAGAATGGCGAGTAATAGTGTTTTAATGGATTGGCGAGTATGAATGTGTACAGGTTAGCGTTATGAACAAGCAAAATATAACCTGTTGTTTGAGGTATTCTTCCTCATTTTCGTCTGAATCAATCGTTTTCGAACTCCCGTTGAATAGCAGGATGTTGTACGGATAGCTGGTACGAATCGTAGTTTACAGATTGGCTGTGATAGTAGCGCCCATCGGCTTGAGATATTCACCTTCACCATAGTTTTTATAACACTTTGAACATCTATGGGATGGAACAGTCAACACCACCCTATACATCAGTGTTTCCCAACGTGGGGCCCACGCCTTACAGGGGAGCAACTTGATTGTTCAAGGGGTGGGGGGGGGGGGATATTCGAACAAGTTGTAATTAGGCTTCATTTAGTGAATAATCCATTTTTGAATATAAAAAAATCAGAATTTTAGAAAAAGTTTGTTGGAATTCCAGGAATTGGGAGCGATTAGCTTTCACTTTCTATGTACAGTTGGGTGGTTTTTCGGAGCTTTCATAACCAGGAGACTTCAGTATTCGGCACGAAAGACTGCTAGACCTTCGCCGTCTTTTATGATAAGCGTGATTTTATTGGTGCATTGGAAATGTGAATATATAGAAACATAGGGAGAACTCCATGGAATGATAATAAAGCAAACAAGGAGGTTCTAACAACACTGCGTATGAAAGAAGGACTATTAAAAGAATTAAAAATTCAAACAAATAGAATGTTTTGACATATTAAAAGACAAGAAGCCTCGTTAAAGACCGTACTTGAAGGTAGAACTGAGGGAACCGTGCAAGAGGTACGCAGAGATACAAGCGGGAGGTAAACACGTGATGGGCAAGTTATAATCTAGCAGAATTAAAGGCAAGAGACAGAAGATGTTGGATGTCGTTACAGCCAAGCAAAATGCAGTAGTGGTAATTGATAATTGTGATGATTTTTACGACATTCATGATAGATCAGTCAAAGTATTACTATTATGTGCTCCCCTTTTGAGCCCCATCACCATCCAGATTTGAGTCATCATTAACGGGGAAGCAGTTTTGTGGATTGCACATCAAAATTTTAACAATAATAAAATAAGGAGATGCAATAAATAAATGTCAGTATAATCGAACGGTTAGAAAAGTTCTGGTCTAGTGGAGTCACTTGAACAGTCGTGCCGTGATGAAGTGGTTAATAGAGCACTCTTGTTACGGAGTGGGTAAATGACTACTGACAGTGGTTAGAAGCAAGACTCTAGCGAAGATGCTGATAGTGGAAGAGGTGGGGGGGGGGGGGCTTACCTGATAATTTACTAATTTCTTTGCACTAATTTTCTTCTGTGTTAGTTCTCAGACACCTACAGATTTTCAGGATGTAGTCCAGAGAACGAAACATGCTGTAGTCCTATAATATGTTACAGCTTGGCTACGTACGATATATGTTCCTTGCGATCTGAAACATTCAACGATATGCATGGCAGGTAACTGTCGCTATTGTTTGTTCACCTTATGGGTACAGCACCACAACATACATTCATCGATATTGAACAAGATATATAGTATCAAGCTTTGAAGAAAGTTAGTCGTTCTTTCTTATATCTCAGTGCTAGGGCACAAATGAGGAGTGGGGGGGGGTTGTATGAAAATTAGTTTCCAAATGGATCACAGCAAAAAAAGTTGGGCGCAGGATGTTGAAGATTTTTTGAGCATGGCACTATAAGATGTTAGCTTGTACAGAACCGAGAAGCTTACAAAGTGAGAGTAAGAATATATGTTGCCAAGGGATACATCACAATTAGATAAATAGATAGATAAGTAGGTAGACAGATAGATAGTTGGATATATGGATAGGTGGATATATAGTTAGGTAGGTAAGTAGAATATATAGAAAGGTAGATAGGTAGATAGTTATGTAGATAGGCAGATAGGTAAGTGAGTAGATTGGTATGTAGGTAAGTAGATATATATAGATAGGTAGATATATAGATGTAGGTAGATCGGTAGACAGGTATGTACATGGATAGGTAGGTAGGTATGTAAATATGTATGTAGGTAGGTAGATAGATAGATAGAAGGTTATCAGTAGTTTGGTTACTTATTTATATCCTTTACTTGTGGCAAAAAAGATTGTGAAACATTGATATTGTTTTAGCTCTTTTTGAAAATGGCACACCATGATTTAATTTGTCAAAGTATGTCATTTTGTTTGATCCCCAGATACTACGAGAATTAGAGCTCATGTATCTTCGTGTACAACGGGAAAATTTCTCCAGAACTGTATTTCCTAATGAAGAATAATCTAATTCTCTCCTGCAATACTTTTAGAAGCCTCCAAATCAGAGTAAACAATGGTGCTAAAATCAAGATCTTCTGTTCACATGGACTTCATCATTCATAAGAGTAATAGTATCATACAAATATAATTATAAAGATTAAGTCACGTGGGGAGGGGGCGGGGTTTCCACAAGAGGGAAACTTCAATTTAAAGGCATGTCATTTATTAGGGGATTACTGTTACAGAGGTCGTGGTAGCTAGATTACCAAGTGAAGGTAAGGTTAGGATAATATGAGTTATAAACAATCGTCATGACTCATGATAGTATAACGATGTAACATTATACTACGCCGGCTCCCAGGTGAAGGTAGATCAGCTAACTCACCCTACCACATTAAATTAATAACTCATATTGGGAAAAAAATAACCAATCAGCTAAATCCTCCAACCGTGACTAGCAGACTGGCCTTCCCTGTATACACAATTAACCATTTGCACAATCAATCGATGAAAATTATATATCGATCTGACAGTAGACTCCATTGCACCAATTACTACAGAATATTCACATATTCATCTAATACTATCAATCTCATCAATAGTTATTCTTTGATAATCCCCAATAAAATTATTTCTTGTTCTAATCAGACATTTCTTATTTAATTAACTCTACCTGAGTTTTTATGTTTTCATTTATTTTTAAACTAGGATTTAATTAAAATAATAGTGTTTTCTGTGATTAAATAAAATAAATATTTAATAATGGTTTTTTTTTCTTCTGCGTTCATTTTCAAACTCCGGAAGATTAGCATGATATAGTTCGAAGAATGGAATGCGTTTTGTCATGGTTTACAGCTTGGCTAGAATATGTCTTACAGCTTAAAACATCCGACTTCAGAATGATTTCGGTGTCACATGGACCGTCTTTTAGGATTGGAAAGTCAACACCATCACCAAAACCCTCCTTAATCACCTTCCAAGATATGTATTTCAGGCACCTCTTTGTTTCCCTTTCAGGTTCTGGCAAATCACGGACGTTATATTTGATAAGAAAATTATGTCTATATAATTAAAAACATTGTAATCTGTGACTGGATTGTTGTATTCTTCTTCTTCTTCTTCAGCGTTCATTCTCAAACTCCCACTGGATTTCTCTTGTAACAGGACAATGATCCTACAAGATTTCCAGTTGAATGTAGTCCAGAGAATGGAAATGCGTTGTGTTGCCGTTTTATTTGCGCCAGTGGCCCAACACATCCGTCTTCGGCGGTGGATTGTTGTATTCAAGTTCCACAAAAATCATCACTAAAAAAACCAGACATGAGAACTAAAAATGGGAATCTGACTAACTAACTAGTAAAGTGAGCAATTAGTGAGAAAGCTATCTCTTTAATTCTAGATATGGTATGAATTCTCTCTCTCTCTTTATCTTGTGCAAACCACCGAAGCTTGTATGTGGTACTCTCAGCAGGCGGCGTGTCGCGTCGTTGAGAGGGACGGAGTACATATGGGTAACCAAAGTACAATGACGTCAATCCTCTACACCTTTTCAACCCTTCAACTTTATATCTTGTTACAACGTGTAAGTAAAATATGCAGGTAATTATGACAATTATATTATAATGATTGTGAAATCTGTACAGAGTTTGAGTAAATTCTGATGATACATAGTAGGGAGTTGGGAGATGACAAAATACACAATGACTCTCTTTATAAAGAATTAGTCTGGAAAAATATCTCATGGTCAACCTCGACTTCGGTATTAAAAAAACGGCTACAAATTGGGGGGGGGGGATCAGAATTTAGAAAAGACTTATGTAGGGCATGGTTGAATAAAAAGGTTTGGAAATATCTAGAATCAAAGACCACGTGGTGGGTTTGTTTGGCGATATGTCGAGTTCAAAAGACAACATGATAACAAATGAGAAAGGATTGTGTTCATGGAGTGCAACGAAAAAGAATTTCGACATTGTCTTATTCAGACAATTTACTTTGAAACTCGTATTAACGTTGAAATCGTCAGATCATACTGAAATCGTCAGAACAGGAATGATATATTGTGTTTAACAGCGCTGTTTTACGACAGTCTGTTCGATGGAATACGACTATTTCGCAACCTCTTTTAACAATGTACGGATATGTGAAGAAGCTTTACAGAGAACGTCTAGGATGTCTAAGCTACCAGGTTCGATTTCCGACGCAGGCAGTGATCCCCTGCAATTACGAGCAAATAAGTTCTTATTTCCTATGTTTAATTTGTGGTTATATCCCATATTGCGTGCCTACGGCATATTTCGACAATTTCCGAAATGTGAACGAATTTAGGTATTACGCACAAGTTCATTCCCAGTTTGTTAAAGTGAGCACAATTGCTGTGCCATGTTTCTAGAAAAAAGACAAAATGGCTATTTTTTAGCGGAGATTAAATTATGCCACGATTTAATGCCACGAATGTGCATCGGAGGAGAAAGAATTATCCTAGAGTTTAGGTGGGAGGGGGGGTGTTAAATGTAGGGTTAGACCTAATCATAGCCATTAATTACACCCACCCGATCTGAAACTCTATACATCTCTGTTTAGCGGATATTAAATTATGCACCGATTTAATGCAACGAATGCACATCGGAGGAGAAAGGATTATCGTGGATGTTAGGCACTGCTGCCGCTAAATCGATATCTGCGATAGGTACTGAGAGAACATCTGTACCCCATGGTTATATTGTTGGGTTAGGCATGTCCTTATCAATCGAGGACTAGTTCAGCATCGATGCTGTAGCCATTTTGCGAATGGAAATAAACCGGCATAGTGGTCCCAGCTACATAAACATTACGATCGAACAATTATTTACAAACTGTGAGCGTTGGCAGGCACACAATCTAGAATAGAACCCAATTTGTGTATGTGCATGGGTGTGAGGGAGGGAAAAAGGCAACGGAGGTTCTCCAGATCTTTAGTTCATATATACAAGACTCCAAATTTTAGCGGTACGCAATATTTCAGGAGAAGTACCCTGCTCAATAGCAGTGGATGTGTATATGTGTACATCAATAGAAGTCTATGTGTATATGTGTACATCAATAGAAGTCTATGTGTATATGTGTACATCAATAGAAGTCTATGTGTATATGTGTACATCAATAGAAGTCTATGTGTATATGTGTACATCAATAGAAGTCTATGTGTATATGTGTACATCAATAGATGTCTATGTGTATATGTGTACATCAATAGAAGTCTATGTGTATATGTGTACATCAATAGAAGTCTATGTGTATATGTGTACATCAATAGAAGTCTATGTGTATATGTGTACATCAATAGAAGTCTATGTGTATATGTGTACATCAATAGAAGTCTATGTGTATATGTGTACATCAATAGAAGTCTATGTGTATATGTGTACATCAATAGAAGTCTATGTGTATATGTGTACATCAATAGAAGTCTATGTGTATATGTGTACATCAATAGAAGTCTATGTGTATATGTGTACATCAATAGAAGTCTATGTGTATATGTGTACATCAATAGAAGTCTGTGTATATGTGTACATCAATAGAAGTCTATGTGTATATGTGTACATCAATAGAAGTCTATGTGTATATGTGTACATCAATAGAAGTCTATGTGTATATGTGTAAATCATGTTACGGCAATTTGTTTGCAGAAATATCGCATAATTCGGAAGTATCAGATCAATGCTGCAATTAAAACGGTGAAACACATCCTCATGTTCTAGGGACTACATTCTGCTGAAAATCTTGTAGGAGTATTGTCCTACTACAAGATAAATCCATGGGGAATTGGAGAACGACTGATACGAATAATAAATGTGTACAAATCAGATAATATGGAAGGCTGCAACCATGTGGCAGTATCATTATTTGTCCACTTTTGACCACATAGTCGAAATTTTTCCAATGCTTAAATATAGCCATTTAGTTACTTTAAAATAGTAAACACAAAATGACTGAAATGACATCACGAGACACAATAACACAACATGCGCATAATTGTATCATATACATACATACACTGAGACATATGCGTTGCGTGTAAAGAATGTACCACGTGCATAACATACATACACAGCCTCACATGCGTTAGACTCATACATACACTGTTCCACAAGCGTTACATACATACATAACATATATATTTGTAAACATCAACATGCATTTATTGATCTAAGAATTATTTCGGAAATATTTTTACTTATATGTATATTTAACATTAATGTATAGTGCAACGGTGTTCTCTATGGTAGAAGGGTTAGTGTGTTACTGTCCCACTCATAATTCGCCAGAACTAGCTTTAAGTTCACGGGAAAGAGTGATCTTTCATTCACGTCATATTGATCGTGTGAATATGTTTGTGAATGAATTTTGGGAGAGTGGGGTGTCTATAATTATATATTTATAAAATTATATTCTAACCAGGATGGGTATCAATATCTTTAAAGATATTTTACAACCCCGTCATTTATTATAATTTTATTATATAAACCAGTGGTTCCCAACCATTTGTGTCAGTGGTCCCCTTTCTGAGATCAGTTTTCGTCCATGGCCCACCTGGTGCCGTGAAATGAACTCGTTGATCACCAAGATTTTGAAGGTTTATGGATATTTATCATTCAGTTACATTTCTATGCCCCCTCTCACGGGACAGTCACCTCCCTATTTATAAATTGTTTTCAGTGGCCCCACCCATTTGCAAGTCTCTGTGGTTCTTGGGGGGGGGGGGGGGCATATGTCTCACATTAAGAACCACCGATATATATATATATATATATATATATATATATATATATATATATATATATATATATATATATATATATATATATATATATATATAACTCATTGTTACATGCAATATTTATCAATACTGAAGATGTAAATATACATCAGTATCTACATTTAGTACATTATTTGTTTTGAACCACATGAGTTACTAGAAATAAAGCTATTGTTATTTATGTGAAATTTTGTTCCGGAAGAGGAGGTTTTCGCGATCGCTTTCTTTCATTAACCAGAAGAATCTCAACTCTAAGCGATATGCAACGCTTTGAGAAGTCTCCTACTCAGACGAGGTCTATGTGTGCATATAGAATGCATGTTCCAATATTTTCTATAAAGACGATGATCTCCCTACCGTATTCGTTAAGCTATTCGAATTGTGTTCAAGAGGTCATGGGTTCGAACTCTACTCGTGTCCTCTTGTTTATAATGTGGATTTTTCAGATATACCTGTGGATTATCGCTTGAAGCTATGGAGCTACGTGCTATGGGTGGTACTCTCGACAGGTGGCTTGCCGCGTCATTGAGAGTGACAGAGTCATCATCATCAGGTGCCATGCCGGGTGGCGTAGGCGGTCATGGCTCTCCACAGCTCTCTGTCCACAGTATTATGTATCAAAGTCGTTGTTGTTTCTTTGCCGTGCCAGGTTGTCAAACTGTCTAATATTTTCTCACGTTGTCACCCTCTGTCTCTGGTGCCTTCAATCTTGCCTGTTGTGATTATGTTCTCTAAACCTGCATGTCTCATGAAGTGGCCAAAAAAAAAGAAGATTGCCTTTTTCTTATATTGCTGATTAAGGTCCGTTTTGCATTTAACTCTTTTAACACCTCTACATTAGTTTTTCTGGCAATCCATGGTATTCTCAGCATTCTTCTGTAGAACCACATCTCTGTTGCCTCCAATCTCCCACTTTCCAGTTTGTTTATTGTCCAAGACTCGCACCCATATGTTAGTATAGGGGTTACATAGCACTGCAGAACTCTCTTTCTCACCTCTAATGACAAGGTCATATTACACAGTATATTTTTCATTTTTCTGAATGTTGTTTTTGCCTGTCCTATTCTGCATCTTATTTCTGTTGAACTTCTTCCATCTGCTGTTATAATTGTACCTAGATATTTGAATTGGTGGACCTGTTTTAATACTATATCATTCACTATGATCTTGCAAGGTGTGTTATTTTCTTTCTTTGAAATAACCATTACTTCTGTTTTCTTGATATTTAGGAAGAGGCCTTTCTCTTTGCTTTCTGTGACTACTACTTTAATTAAGTTTTGAAGGTCTTCCTCACTTTTTGCAATCAGAACAGTGTCATCCGCATATCTCAAATTATTTATGTTATGTCCTCCCACTGATATTCTTGGGATATCTACTATTGCACGCAATATGTTTTCACTGTATAGAGAGAACAGGTCTGGTGAAAGCACGCATCCCTGTCTGACTCCTTGTTTTATTTGTTTAAAAGGGCCAAATTGATTTCCTACTCTTATTGCTGCTGTTTGTTGCCAGTACATGTTCTTGATTATTCTTAAATCCTTGCTGTCAATGTTCAGATTCTCTAGCATGTGTATAATTTCGATTTGTTTAACTTTGTCAAAAGCTTTAGTGTAGTCTATCAGATGTACAAATCTGTTTTTACCTCTATAGACCTCTCTATTAGTGTTCTCAATATATAAATCGCATTGTTGGTGCCTTTGCCTTCTACAAATCCACATTGTTCTGGACTTATTTCTGGTTTTATTTTGTTTCTCACTCTCTTCATGATGATTCTGAGAAGTATTTTGGTTATTTGGCTCATGAGGCTGATTGTACGGTGTTCTTCACATTCGGTGGTCCCTGGTTTCTTAGGTAATGCTATGAATATGGATCTCATTAAGTCATCGGGTATGTTTCCGCTGTTATATATGCCATTCAGCAATTTTGTGATTATTTCAACTCCAAAGTCATCTAAAGCTGCTAATTCTTCTAATGTGATATTGTCTGGACCTGGGGCGTTGCCATATTTCACGTGTTTTAGTGCCTCCCTTACTTCTGCTGTGAGTATTGATGGACCCTCGCCGTTATCTTGTATGTTTATTTCTGGTCTATTGTCATCATAAAGTTCTTTGATATATTCTGACCATCTCTGTACTATTTGATCTATTCCCATTAATACCTGCCCTGTCTTAGATTTTAGACACCCAGTAACTGTTTGCGTTCTCTTTCCTGTTATCATCTCAATTTTCTTATATAGTAATGTTGTATCTTGGTTGTAATGCAATTCTATTTCTGTGCATTTCTTGTTCAGCCAGCTTTCTTTTGCTATTTTGCATTTCTCTCGTATCTCCTTATGTATTTTCTGATATTCCACTATCTTGTGTTTATTTTGACAGATTACATATGGGAAATAGAGTACAGCGAAGTCAATCCTTTACGACTTTTGAGCCCTTTTTCTATTCAGGCATCCAATCACACGAAAGTCTGAAATTATTCCGTTCTCAAGAATGAATCCTGTTAATCTGTTTTAAATCGAGCTAAAAAAAAATAATTTGCAAGAAATGAGATTGCATAAATTAATGTTTTTAATGTGACATGTGTGGTGAGGACTGACTTATTAGTAATTTACATGGGAAATAGCTGGGGGATAAATATGGATCAGTTACCATTCTTTTGTACAATGTCCACAATATATTTTGTTAAAAGTATGTTAGTAGTAAGCAAATCTGTCATGCTGAAGCCGAATATAAATGTGTTGATGAATGTACGTGTACTCACGTAGACAGGTGCGTCCGTCAATATGTAACCTTTCACCTCGAGGACAGTCACATCTATACCCGCCGTGGGTATTAACGCACTTATGTTGGCATCCCCCGTTATGGTCAATGCATTCATCCACGTCTGTAAAGGAATGCCCAGGAGATGAGGATTATTATTAATATTATTATTATATGTCAAAATGGTGAAAATGAGGATGGAAAGATGGAAATTGAGAGGGATGTATACAACAGATTAACAGATTAGACATGATGTCACGAAATTTAAAATGACAGGATCGGACAGGAAATGACATGATATGAAATCAATGAAAATGTTTATTAAAACATATCGATATTTTTGTGGTTTACATCATTATAAGACATCACCTTAGCGGTAACCATCGACAATACTATTCTTCTTCTTCGTCGTTCTTCCGTCAGATATCAGGTTACAGCACCAATAGCTTCAATGAATTGTGTGATTCGCTTCAGGTAATCCATGGAACCCCTCAAGTATGGAAACAGTGCCGTCTCAGTAGGCCATATTTTCTCCCTCTCTACTTGGTAGAGTTGACAGGCATGAAGAATGTGTTCTGCAGTCTCTGGGCTCAGTCCACAGTTGCACATGTCGGTCTCGCCAATCTTCAGTTTTCGGAACAACAATACTATAAAACCTAATAACAGAAAGTCAATCAATCAATCAAGTGCCATGCTAAATGGCGTAAGCGATCATATTTCTCATCTACTCTCTGTTTCTTGTGTTTTCAATAAGCTCGGTTGGTGAACTTCTACTGTGCCATAACACTAGTGCATCTAGCAGCTTCTCTCTTTATTCGTCCCCTATCTCTTCTCCCCTTGACCTTTCCTGTGGTTATTAAGTGTTCAAGCTGTGTTCTTCTCAGCACATGCCGTAGAAACCGTGACTGTCTTCCCGTAATGTTTGATATGATTGATCTTTTTACGCCAGCATCAATGAAAACATCTACATTAGTTTTCTTAGCTGTCCATTGTATTTTCATCATTCTTCTCAGAAACCACATCTCTGTTGTCTTCAGTTCGTTCTGATTTTTTGTTTACAGTCAATGCTTAACATCCATGAAAAAGAATTGGTTAGATATAACATCTTCGTACTCGAATTCGGGTCTGCATTGATTATGTGTTCCATTCCATAAAATGGTTCTCATTTTTGAAATGCTGTCTGAGTCATGACGAAACATAATGTAATCTAGGAATAATACAGCAGGAATTTTCCCACTGGCTTTCTGCCGGTTTGTTTATGGTATACTCCATGTGTAACAGAAAGCACACAACATAAATGACTGATTTTTTTAATTAATTCCGTGCATTTTTTTGCTCGACCTTAAATTTAAATTTTTTTTAATTGGGGGGAGGGGGGAGGAAACTGGGGACTCCAGGTATATAAATAGTGACTAAGGACAAGAACGACAATAATCAAAAACGTCACGAATAAAGTACTCTTCATTCTGTTGAGAAGTCTATACTGGAGCCTGGTCATATCTTAGCAATGGGATGGGTTCAATAACCATGTACTGTTCCTTCCAAGCATGATCATTGTTTTGGGCATCACCAGTGTGTATATATGTAAATATACCGGGTCTCTACAAAGTCACTGCGCATCATTTACATTGTTGGTGACACCACGTCAAACAATAAGAAAACCGCAAACACCAACACACGATGGCTATCACATTATGAACAGAACAGAACAAGCTGTAGTTCTACTCCTCAGAATGGGACAGAACCGACTCCGCAGTCACATGTACACAAAATTGAAGATTGACAACACGGCCATGTGTACATGTGGACAGGAAGCACAGAGTGCTAAGCATATACTTCAAGGGTGTTCTGAGTATGAAACTCTGAGGCAGACATATTGGCCAGAGGAAACAACACTGGAATCAAAACTCTATGGGCCACTGTGTAAACTGCAAAACAGTTTTATTCAGGCGATAGAATTACAGATATATACATGTTTAAAGTGAACGAAAGAAGAAGAAGAAACCACATCAAATTATTTTTTTGGCGTTCATTCTCAAGCTTCAATCGGATCTCTCTTGTAGCAGGATGTTCCTACTAGATTTCCAGTAGGATGTAGTACAGATAACGGAAATACTTATCCTGTCTCGTCCATGATGGTGTCTGCTACCGAAATACAATGATGTAAGTCTTCTACGACTTTTCAATCATTCATCACCATCAAGTGCCGTCTCCGCAACGAAAGTTGAAAAGTTGACTGCAACGTATCTCCAACATCTCCTGTCTCTTGTCTTGGTGGTGCACTCTGCTAGACTGTAACCTGTCCATCGTGTAATGTTACTCTCCCACGTGTATCTCTGCCTACCTCTTGCTCTCTTCCCTTTGACTTTACCCTCAAGTAAGGTCTTCAATAGGGTGTCATGTCTTTTAATGTGTACAAAGTATTTTATTTGCCTGATCTTTATTTCTCTTAGTAGTTCTTTCTTCATATTAAGTGTATTTAGCACCTCTTTATTTGTTTTCTTCTCTTTCCATGATGTTCTCCCTATTCTTCTATATATCAATCAATAAACCCATAACCCTTCAGGGTGGTAGTGGAACCGCATTGGATGCTTCGGCACACAGAGTCCTCCAGCGAATTATGTCCTCAGCGATGCGGATGAGTGTGGGAAAAAAAAATACTACAATTCTTCTATATACCCACATCTCAAAGGCATCAATTTTGTCTTCTAATTGTTTATTTAGTGTCCATGTTTCTGAGCCATACATTAATATGGAATATATGTAGCATTTTATAATTCTCATTTTTAACTTGTTTTAACTTCAATCATTACAGCATTTCATATTACTACTTGGAGATAAACGTATTTTTTCGGATTTAATTCACTGGGTTTGTCCCTAGCCTTCACCATATTATTCATTCTGTCACAAGCCCCAGGAATTAAATTACCAACAGTGAGCAAATAAAACTGGTTATATAAATTATATTGTATTAATAATAAAAATTTAAACAGTTCATCAAGGAAACAGCAAGAAAAATTATCACTAGAAAACGAACATAACAAAGAGCAATAAAAGACATGTTCTATTTTTCTAGAAAATGTGCTTCTCTTCTTTTTAGCGCTACAAATCATAAATGATTACCATTTTGACAGTGGCATGCTTTCAATTCAGGAAAATTTTTAATTTGATTCCTTACTTGAAATTTTAGTCTTGAATTGGACTTTGAATGCACTTTCCACATTTACATTGTCAACCAAACTCTCACAGCATGTAACTTACGATATTTCTGGTATGTTCCACTTCACCTTTGTGTGGTTCTCTTGTACGATAATATGGATGCTTACATTTTGCATTTGAAAATAGTTCTCTTCAATTCTATATAGTGTTTGTGTGTCTCTATATTGGTAAAGGCTATGTAGTCAAAACGTCGATAATGTGTATATCTTCAGGGGCGTCCATAAATTACGTTAATAATTAGAATGGGAAAAGATCAATGTTTTAAAGTTGTTGACAATTTGGGGATGGGAAGAGAGAAATAATGAAAGTTTACGTTAACAATACTGTTTACACCCAAAAATAGTTACAATTTAGTACCTATTTATCAAAAAGCTTTTAAAAATAAATATCTGTCGTACCTTTTCTGCTCAAAATAATTTTAAGAGTTGTGGATGCTGTATTAATTTTAGATATAATTAAGCAATGGGTACCAGGAATTTTAGACATAATTAAGGAAGGGGTACCGGAAATATTTGCCAATTGTGACAAGGAGCGTGAAAGAGGGGTTGAGCAATAAACTATTGACCTTACTACAACGTCGAGTATGAGAATGGAAATAGAAGCGGTGACAGCAGCTCTTACTTGGCTGGCGACGTAACCACCAACAGACTCAGTGATTCTATCGAACTCTCAAAGTATGCTGCGCAAGATAGGAAAGTGTATTATCAGAACTGAACTGGCCACTCTTCTCGACAATGCGCAGAGCATTACACGAATGTATTGTCCTGGTCATGCTGGTGTCGGGAAACGAAAGAACCGATGTGTTGACTGGTAAAGCTTTGGTGTACAGCACCGAAATAAGAAGAGACAGGATTTAGTTGATTAGAGCAGTCATGGATACTCTACGAGAAGAAGAGGAAGTCGTACGTGACAATGTACATATTCAGAGAATGGTAGAAGTGGAAGTGACTAGAGGTGAAGGGAGAAAGTGCTCCCTCTCCGGAAAGAC
The DNA here is from genome assembly GCA_034231615.1 of Meghimatium bilineatum. NCBI lineage: Eukaryota > Metazoa > Mollusca > Gastropoda > Stylommatophora > Philomycidae > Meghimatium > Meghimatium bilineatum. The sequence continues at coordinate 30,651,057 of CM067300.1, read as the reverse complement.
AAGAAGAACGCGTAATCAGCAACTGACTGGGGCACTGAGCTTATACACTTTTAGATGGCTGACGGAACGACAAGCAGAGCATATATGGGAATGTTCCCAGTTCTATGACGCTTGTTCCTAATCAAGAATCAAGAACTATTGACGCAATATATAGATGTCATAACTTTAACTGAATTAATATGTTTCCGTTTATAACATATTAGACAGTTTTACTACATTTATTCTTTCATTTTCATTATGAATATTGTTGTAGACAGCTCCGTATGTACATTGGCCACGGGGGTGGGGTTGCTTAAATCAATCAATCAAGTGCCATGCCGAATGGCGTGGTGATCATATTTCTCCATGACTCTCTGTTTTTTGTATTGTTAATAAGCTAGGTTGGTGAACTTCTACCGTGGCACAATACTAGTCCATCTAACAACTTCTCTGTCCTCTTCGGTCTCTTCTCCCCTTGATCTTTCCAATGGTTATAAGTGTTCAAACTGTGTTCTTCTCAGGACAGCACATGCCCTAGAAACCTTGACTATCTGCCGCCAATGTTTGATATGATTGATCTTTTTACGCCAGAATCAATGAAAACATCTGCATTCGTTTTCTTAGCTGTCCACGGTTTACCTATAGCAAAAGTCATTCTCCAATTTGTATTGCAATTTCCTCTTTTGCATTCTATTTTTGGTGATCTTTTTTTCGAAAACTCATTTGGGGGTGGGGGAGAGGGGTATTCCCCCTTTTGACTAAGTTTTAATTACCAAGTCATGTTCTAATTTCCTGAGGAAAGAGGGGGGGGGGGTGGAGCTGCCACCAGCCCAAAATCCGTCCATACATCTCTGCCTCCCCTATCTCCATTTTTGATTCTAAAATATTGCAAGTCTCCATCTATGTTGCTCCGGGAGCAATCGCCAGAAGGTCTACCACCAGAATACAAGCAAGCCTTTGACCAGATGTCAAGCAAACCTTCCAAGCCCTTTTTCGTTATTGTCGAGTTTTTGGTTGATTATTGTTTATATACTTTGTGTCACATGCCAACGCAGACCAAAGAAACACACGGAAATAATCGAAAATATGACATCAAAAGACGTATTTGTATTTTGTTGGTAGGTCGTATACAACAGATTGATCACGGTTAGTCGTGCATCTATATCAACGTGCTGCCTTTTGGTCTTCTACCATGTGATTTACTTCTATACTTGGTCATGTTGAAGATGTGCAGTCACAGAGGTTCTGTGTTGTCATAAATGATCAATATTTAATGTATCAAATTTGTGCAGTCTTTTCATTGAGTGTCTGCATAAAAGAAACAGAACTAAAAATAAAACTGGAGATGGCTTTAGCTTCCTTGTCAAAGCTAACCGTGATTTAGAAAAGCAACATCAGTGTTGGAATGAAAGTCAAACTGTATAAGTCGCTGGTGCTTTCTGTTGTGAGAGTTGGACGCTCACTGCAGACATGGAGAGACGATTACAGACTTTCGAATACAAATGCTACAGATGAATTCTACGAATTTCCTACAGGGAATATAAAACCAATATATACGTAAGAAATAAAATAGAAATGTATGCAGGTGTACAAGCACCACTGCTTTCAGTAGTGAAACGACAAAATAAAATAGAAATGTATGCAGGTGTACAAGAACCACTGCTTTCAGTAGTGAAACGACAAAATAAAATAGAAATGTATGCAGGTGTACAAGAACCACTGCTTTCAGTAGTGAAACGACAAAATAAAATAGAAATGTATGCAGGTGTACAAGAACCACTGCTTTCAGTAGTGAAACGACAAAATAAAATAGAAATGTATGCAGGTGTACAAGAACCACTGCTTTCAGTAGTCAAACGACAAAAACTAGCATGGTTCGATTTCGAAGTGCTGGGTGTTCATGTCAGCAAGAATAAAAATTGGGGGTGCTGGATGCCTACTATTTTTTACTAAAGGTATGAAGACAAATTCTACATGTTCCTCTTTTTTTTTTTTTTTTTTTAAACAATTATCTACACAACAAAATACCCGATCACAATGAGCAGCACTGTCAGCTGTGAAAAACACATATGAAGTTAATATGTTTAGGAAAATTCAATATTAGGCAGGTAGGGGGTCATCGAAAACACAAGCATCGACAAGGGGTCTATGGGGTAAAAATGTTTTGGATTCACTGGTCTACAATATAAGACATATTCGGTACTGGAGAAATCCAACCTTCTAAAATGACTAATTTGTGTACTCACTTGATTCACATTCGCTTTCACACAAAGTATAATCATAGTGACCAATGAAAACCACGGGAATAGCCATATGAATCACTGAGAAGACTTGATTTCCCATTAGCTAGTAGGTATTATATTATAGTTTTAACAGTAATGGGTATTGCATGCTGATAGTTTGAGAATTTAATGTAGAAAAGAAAGCTTTTATGAGAAGCTACCCATTGCAGAAATGAAACAAGCTTGATCGATCTTAAATCCACAACAAACATTTTTATGTTTATAAACTCTCCGTCTACACAATATATTCCATTCAAGATTTGGAGAGAGTTTCTTGTCAATTATAGTTATGTGGACTCATTGGCATTCATAAAAAAATGACGATATTATAATTTTCCCGTAAATGGTATTGGTCACTTTGTGTATGTATATCTTGCGGTCCCCTGAAAATGGTGGGATAAGTCAAATAGTGACATCTTTTGAAGGACGATAACAGACTGAACAACACAGCTGTAAAATGTACGGAAGTCTTGTTTCGTTTCGTCTAGAAAAAATGTGGCACTAATAACAACTTACCAACGCAACCTTTGGAATCTTCAGCAAGCTCGTATCCTATTGGACAGCGGCAGGAATATGAACCAATCGAGTTGATGCATTCCTTTTCACACCCACCGTTGTTGACAGAGCATTCATTGACATCTGAGGAAGACATGTTGACATTAATGACACATGGAGATTAGTCTTCTAGAAAACCGCGCGTAGTACTGTCTGTTGTGAATATGTGTAAAATGATTGATTATTCCCAGGCGATAAGTCAGATTGACATGTGATATATAAGATAAAAAAAAAGGGATCAACACTTTGACAGAAAATCACAAAAATAAATATAAAATAGTCACTATAGAATGCCAGTAGAAAACGTATGCGTCGTTACATTTTCCGACTCTGTTCAGCTCTCCTTAACACTGCATAAGTCTAGAACCTGACATGGTCTTAGATATGTTTTAGGTAAAGATGTGTGTTACTTAACCCATTTTAATGAATAGCTATTTAATTTTCCAAGAGATTTTTGTGGGAAAACCATTACGAGGTTGGTGTACCCGATTGTTTGCTTTTCCCTAGTACTGAATGTGATGATCTGATTTCTCAAGAGGGATGTTGCTAGGTATGTTGATTATCAGCTTCACACACAGGACATTTCCATAGGTGCTCAGATCCCTGCTTCAGAAAATATCTCAGGATATAACGGCTGATGGTTCAGGTTCTTTTTTGGCTTATTGCTCTTTTTGAAATCTTTGTTAGGTATTTTCTACGGCCGACTCCTGTCATCACTCCCTGATCGCGCATTTTGGATATTGACCCATGCTTATGTATCTCAAAATTATCTGATCGTGTATACTCGCGAAGATCACTGAGAATGTTTGCTAGGTCCATATGCTGACCATCTTTTAGGTGGCGAGACTAGCTAATTGACCGACCTGTTCGTTCTCCTCCACACCCGCGTGACCGAAGCCAAAGATAAGATTTATTTTCTCAGTGAGGTCCACATTTTAACTCTTTCTAATGACTCCAGCAAACCTCTACGAACATCACCTGTTTTGCCCTCCCCTTTCCCTATTGTAATGTAAAAGGATGTTGCATCCTTATCTACCGGCTTGGACGAACCCAATGTTAAAAGCGTCTGCTGTTGTTACATACATCCCCAGGAACAACTAATGATTAGCTTTTACTTTCTATGTGCAATAGGGTGGTATTTATTTAGCGCTTTATTTCATACCCAGAACACTAACTATCATCGATGTACAATTCTCTGAGGAGAAGCCTCCTACTCAGAGAATATAAATTGTAGAGTTTTGTGGCTTTTCTATCTTTCCACAGCATGCGGAGTTGGAGTCATGGCAGCATTCATCCCCCCCCCCCTGCCAAATATCCATTCCTATCAGGTGTCCATAATGATTCAACTCTGAACGATCGTCACTGGTGTAGGTGGGACAATGTAATTCCATGCTCAAACTGTCCAAGGACGTTTACAGCTCGAATAGGGCTCATTAGCCATCTACGAAATCATAATTAAAAACATAACTCTAATTTAATTTTCAATAGTGGATGTAACAAATGGTCATCATCATTTGTGATGGACGAACAACAATGAAGATGGGACATTGAACTACGCATTCGAAGGGTGACTCCAATTATGCAGGGCCAACATGATTGCATAATTTCATGATCTCCTTCTTAACGCACTTTTATATTGTGTAATTACTTGGCCGTCCTTTTATCTGTATCCCTAGACCATGTATTATTTAGTTTATCCTCCCATAACTTGCCCACTTGTCTGATATCAAAGTCCTTAGATGATGTTGGGGGTAATCTGATTAACTTCCCACCCTAAAGGAAAATAGCACACACTATATAGTTTTATAAAATAGCATTATAAAGTGGTACAATAAAAACGTTAAAGAATTTGATATGGAAAGATAAATCTAAAAAAATCGTTGCGAGTATTCCTTTTTTTTTTTGAAAAGGTAAATTTCCCTATTCTGTTATCAAAGCCGTATCTATGGCCTGGCTGATGTTATGGCCATTTAAACGTGAATATGTGTACACTAGTCAAATAGTTGACCCACTTCTCCAAGAGATCCTCTTAAAAACTCCCCAAGTTAGCATAAATTCGACATCAATCTTAAAATATACAGTTACCCTTGATGTAGTTATTACCTATAGTACTTACGTAGAACACAGGTTTTGTATAACCTATAGTACTTAGTAGAACACAGGTTTTGTATTACCTATAGTACTTAGTAGAACACAGGTTTTGTAGTTTTACTTGACAACAATTAACACACAATCACTATTGGATTATGGTGTGTTAACATGAAAACATACCAATAACAGTATGCAATATAATTTCAACCTTCCAACGATCAGTTATTTACAAAGAATATATAAAACAGACAGTGAACAAACAATAAAAACAATGTGTTGAGATTCATAGAGGCCCTAGAACGCATACATTTTTTCAGCTAGGAGGCCTATATTGCCCAGAACAATCGCTAGAGGTTCGCTTTCAACTGGGCCGAGCACAATGGGATTCAATTTTCTCAGCTATTTCACACAAATGAACAAATAAAAACAATGTGTTGAGATTCATAGAGGCCCTAGAACGCATACATTAAACATCACGACCTCCAAGGTAACAAGGACATACGCGTACACATGTAATCATGTAATCGGGTTATGTTGAAAAAGAAAACGGGAAATGAGCTTCGTCGTGATGTAAAATTACAAAACATGTGTTCTACTTAAGTACTATTGTTATTCAGTTTTACAGCAGTATTTCTTTTTATCGGAAGTTATTACATACGCGTTCTCTATATCGAATCTCATGGAACATCAGATCTTTAAGTATTAGGCATCAAGTCTGCTGATTATCCGCTTCGCACACCGTACACGCTCATAGGTGCTCAGATCTCCGCTTCAGTAAATCTCTTAGAGCAGATCTTACAACATCAAATCCCAAAGCTAACCACAAGACAGCATACAAGCTGCATCACCCAGAACCGCCACCGTTGGTACATAGGAGACATGTTCGCTAAAACGTAAACATGAACTAGTCTCCGATTTTTGAAATCTATTGATAGGCCTTGGCTGTTTTTAACATGTGACTTTACGCATGTAAATAGCGACCAATTAAAAGTCCAACAATAATTTTAAAAAACGCAACGAAATAATTTTTTCAGCTAGGAGGCCTATATTGCACAGAACAATCGCTAGAGGTTCGCTTCCAACTGGGCCGAGCACAATGGGCTCCAATTTTCTCAGCTACTTCACACAAATGAACACCACACAACGTAGCAAACCATTAGATCACAAGATCTTAGATTAGCATGTTGTCATGAAGACAGTTCTTCTTCGTTCATTCTCAAACTTGTGCAGATTAACAGAATGTAGTCCACAGCACAGACTGTGTTGTGTCATGATTTACAGCTTAGCTGCGATATGCGTCTTTCGGTCAGACACATCCGCAAAACTCAACCTGACCAACGTCTGAACACAACCATTGTCTGTCCTGTCAAGGCGCTTAAGTATTGCCCAAAGATAACTCAAAGTTTCCTTTGTGTGACGAGATCGCTGTACTGTTTGCATAGCAACGAGCACATAAACTACATAATTCACTATATCCCCTTAGCTACATGACATGTTCAAAAACAATGTACGGTAGTAAGTCATTGAAATCCATGAAGACATCCTGTGGTTATTACTGTCATCTATATTTGTTCGTGTTCGTGAGTACCTATTGTATTACTTATAGTAATAGTTTTATGAGTATGCTTCGAAAGATTCAGTCTCTTCTGGCAGTGGCTTGAGATGACAAAATCTGTACTGAAGATTGTAACCTTCACTTCTGTACCTACACAGGTGCGTGCTCGGGAACATGAAAGAAAATACAGACATGCCAGAGTGGCCACAGTGTGTGGTGACAGTTCAGTGGACCTTGTTGATATTTTGAATGCAATCATGAGGAGTGACCAGTTGTGAAATATGGGGCGTATTTCATCTTCTGTATCTATGAAACCTGGGACCTGGGTGTGAAGCGTGACGTAACATGAAATGAGCGGCATAGATGATTCAATAGACGTCATCACCCGAGATCGTCGGAAGTGAAGACTTTCGTACAGAAAGTAAACAAGATTTCCTTCGTTACGTTATTGACTATTGTCGTGAATTTCATTCGTAACTACTTATATACTTGGAGTCGCATGCCAAAAAACAGTCAAGACCGACCAACGAAATTCTCGGAAACAATTAAAAAAACCAGCCTTTCTGGTTATGATTATTTTCTATACACCGGTATTTACTAAAGAGCCCGGCCATGTATCAACTAACGTAGAACTGGAGCAGATATTTATCACATGCTGAAGGATATACTGAGTATGAGATCGGAGTACCTATGAATGTGTCCGGGGTGCCATAATGATAATCTGACGACAAACTAGTACCAGTAGTAGATACACAAATAAAAGACAGACTAAATTAACGTTTCAACCATAATGTCCCTTTCAAGCATAATACAGACAAAAGTTTTAAGTGTGAACCGTAGTGAGCACCACATACTTTCTACGAAACTAGCGAAATACAAGGATAGACGACGTTTCGGCTAAAAATTCTTCATCAGTACGAAAAACAAGCAACAAACAATGACGAAACTACTGTTGGTAACTCACTCATCTATTTCCGTTCATACTCTCATTTGCCATGTGTTACCGCAGTCCCTTTATTCCCAGCACGTTGAACCGTTTTGGACTTATTTATTAATCTCTGTATTACCAATGGTAAGCTTCGTCACAACCTAGACATGTTTTTGTGTCTGGGTTATGGCATATTTTCTGTATTAATTTCTAAACGTCTGCGAGTTAACGTGATATATTCAACGAAGAGAACAGCATGGTAATTTACAGCGTAGATATGCCATCTGCGCCTGTTCTTTACCATTCACATCCATCGTCAGTCTGAAATTTCCCGGGTACTATGACTTTTAAAAAATAGAACCCTGTATCCAAGTCTCCTTAGTATCCCCACACAACGTACATCACAACCTACATTTTGCCCCCCTCCCCTGTCTATCCCCCACCCTCCGATTCCTCTTGTCAATAAATCTCAAAAATTCATGGAATCTCCCCCCCCCTCTCCGGCTTAGTTATGATTAAAAAAATCACCACTACCCAAATATAAAAAATAGAGAAAGTACGATAGAAATAGTACATTGTTTTTAAATATTTAGAAACATATTTGAATAAATTTCAAAGATTTTAATGTGCGAAAAAAACTCAATATTAATGGCGTCAATTTTAGTTCAGTCACCCCCTGCCCTTGTCATAAACTGTCTAGCTTTTTAAAACCAGTCTTCTCTCCCCCCCCCCCTCCAATTGTTGACGTAATTTCTGTACAACTACGTTCGAACCCCGGTAACACCAGAACTATAGCCAGAAACTCATTTTTGATACTTGTAAAAGATGGAGTTTAGTTACCACAATGTTATAAAACGGACAGGAATGAAGAATTGTTTAGCATCTGACCTGAACCCTCTCGAAATACGTCATAATTATCCGTTATGCAGGAGTCAGCAGACAGCAGATTTAATAGATGATCAACGAACTAAAAGACGTTTATGTTGCAAAACTCAAACATAGAGTATTTATCACAAACAACTGCATGGACAACACAAGTTTCAATCAATAATGTTGTCTTGGCTCACACATCAGTTTCCTTCAGATTATCTGCTACTTGACTCCAGGGACCGCTTGCTACGCAGACAAAGCAATTATCTGCCATTTTCTCAAATTACCTTCGATTTTTCGCAATTATTCTCTAAGGGGCTGTGATAAGCCTTCACAAACCCTAAGAGACATCAACCATATTGGACAATCCGGCAACCACGATTGTTTGCTTTGCCAAATGTATCTCACAGAAAAACTTTCATTTAGTCCGTTTCGTGATTTTATTCCTTTAGGTAATTTCGATTGTCTCTATTTCTTTCCCTCAATTACTAAAATCTTTCACAATGGCCAGTTATTAGCCAGTACACAATGGTCAGTTATTAGCCAGTACACAATGGCCAGTTATTAGCCAGTACACAATGGTCAGTTATTAGCCAGTACACAATGGCCAGTTATTAGCCAGTACACAATGGTCAGTTATTAGCCAGTACACAATGGCCAGTTATTAGCCAGTACACAATGGCCAGTTATTAGCCAGTACACAATGGTCAGTTATTAGCCAGTACACAATGGCCAGTTATTAGCCAGTACACAATGATCAGTTATTAGAATGTACTCAATGACCGGTTATCAGCTAGTGCACAATGACCAGCAATCAGCCAGTGCTCAATGACCAATATTATCAGCCAGTGCACAATGACCAGCTATCAGCTATTGCACAATGACCTTCTGTCAGCCAGTACACAATGACCCCTATCTATCAGCCAGTGCATACTGACCAACTATCAGTCTGTGCGCAATGATCCCCTATCAACCAGTGCTCAATGACCGACTATCAGCCTATGTGCAATGATAACTATCAGCCAGTGCACAATGACTAACTATCAGACAGTGCACAATGACTAACTATCAGACAGTGCACAATGACTAACTATCAGACAGTGCACAATGACTATCAACTAGTGCACAATGGTCAACTATCTGACAGTGCACAATGATCAACTATCAACCGGCCAGAATGACCAACTATCAGTCAGTATACAACGACCTGCTAGCAGTCAGTGCTTGGCATAGATTACACATTGCATATTGCAAGGTGTTTCTATTTAAATCCTCATGAATATCGAGCAATACTGCTCTTATCTCCTAAAGTACAATTGGAAGGTTTCTACATAGCTTCATCACACGTACATAAAGCTAAATCTTCTAGCAGAGTGCAATTGTTGGGGGGGGGGGGTATCTAGTTTTATTTCACACCCAGAAAGCTAAATCTTCCAGAAGAGTGCAATTAGGGTGGTTTCTATCTGAGTGTGCAGAATGAGAATAGTCTGTGACATTTCCTATTCTTTCGAATATTTCATTGTGGATGGATTTGTCCTGCCACCTAACTCCAAGAATCTTACGTAGTCACCGCACGCAAATGCTGTTTAATCATCTCCTGGATATTGGTTTGCATGTTTCATTGCCGTAATCTTTCAGTATTTCATTGAATAAACAGCAAATACTAAATAACTACTAAGTAATTAGTAAATTACTATAAAATCCTATAAATGGTAAAAATAAATAACTAGCAATAAACCAAAGAACAACTATTTTACACGTTACGGTCCAACGGGGACCTTTCTCACGAAAGAACATGACAATCAATAAAAACACATACAATCATAAAAATATTTAAAGCTGGGATGATTTGGACATGTTTTTGTTGTGAGAAATAAAAAAATTACACGCACAGAGACCAATAAAAAGTATGATCAGCCAAGATGGGTGACGCTGTGTGTCCTCAATCCGCAAGACCCCACGTCTAGAGCAGAATGTGATACGATAATACATAATTCAATCTTCTTGTTCTCCCTCATAGTTCGCTGATACAACCATATTGTTCTTTTTTTTATAAAGGTGGTGATCTGTCTCACACTCTTCTCGTGGCTATACAATTTGCCCTTCATGTTTTGTTAGAGAGAAGAAACCACATCTCTGCTTTACTACATTCACGAAGACGTGTGTCTGACTCATGGAGCTCATGGTATATTTTCTACAAGGTTTGAACATTGGCATATATCTATCTATCTGACCATCATTTTAGATCCTTTTCGGTTTCACTATGACTTTCTAAAATATAAGACCAACTGGCTGATTGAAAAGCCAGCCTTCTTAATGACTCATCTCACTCATCCCGTGGCTTTCATTGGTCACTATGTTTATACTTTGAGTGACAACTGATGAAAATAATCAAATGAATAGTCAAATGAGTCATTAATACAGATGTATTTCCAATTAGTCAGTAGGTCTCATACTGCAGGTCATAGATTCCCAAACATTATCGGACCACCGTCAATTTTACAAGTCATACATGTTGTAACCCCTCCCCACCCCCAATTATAGCCATTTTCCGTGTTAAAGTCGTTTGATATTTTCAACGTAATTAGCAACTAAGGATACATAACTGCTTATACCGTTATATTATTGAAAAAAGTAGTGGTCAATATGTGCTTCTTCTTGAACGCAGTTATTGCTATACCGATTTTGATGAAACATAGCCCATATGTAAAGATTGTAAAGTGGATGCTCGAATAACATTATTTTCATACAATGGTTTAAATATGAAAAATCGGAACACATATTAAGAGATTGCATTACATTAACAAGATTCGTATTTTAATAATTAAAACACAATAAAATATATCATATATATCAAAGGATTTAAAAAAATAAGTAATGTCAAGATATATATTAATAATTTTTTCTATATAGAGCCATCGAACCTATACAGCATGAACCAATTCTTCCCAATCGCTTCTGAATCCACTATCGCCTCCTAGAAGGCTTCTGTGCTCAATAGGAGACGGTACAGAGTAACATAAAAGCAGCACAACTGACATACGAAATACTGCAAGCATTAATGTAGAATAAAGGAAAATGCCATTACGTACAGTAATCACAATCTGAAAGAACAAAGAGATAATGGTAACAAGAACTAGAAGACACCGAACACTATGCCATCAAAGCATGAAGGCAGAGGCAATAGCAGCAGATTATGAATATCAATCATTCCACTGCCATATCAGAAAGAAACGTATAGCCTATCAATCATTCTACAAGTAGGCGTATCCTGTATAATTCTCTCGAGTTCTAGCAAACTATTTTTCATGCTTTTCATATTCGGAACTACCATTCTTCACGTGTAACTTGCTCGGCCATTTTTCTCCTTCTCTGAGTATTCTATGACTTTAGTTGTTTGGTATAGTATTCAACGGAAGAAGGGTTAGTGAGACCGTGACAATCGCAAATCGCAAACTAAGTCGATAATCGATGCGCACAGAAGTTGTATTGTCAACGTTGAACTGGCAATCAGACTAGGTTTATAATAATTGATGTCTGAAACAGTCTCCAAAGTTGTAAAAAAAAATACTACCATTAACAATACATTATCTTTTGTTAAATATGAGATTTAAACCTCCATTTGTTGATACGGCCCTTTTTACCTAAGACTGGACTTTATATTGGTTATATCAGGTTTATATGATCAGATCATTATAATACTGTTATGCTAATCATGAGGTGGGTAGGAAAAGTTAGCATTAAAACATGTCTGTACACAAACAGATCAAGATCTTGTGGATACGCCGATTAAGGAGAGATATGACTTCTACGTTTACTCTCGAAGCTACACGAATGCGCCTTTATAGAGGGGTGTTACGTAAAGCAAAATATAAGTAACTATTTGTAAAACTGTGACAGATTTTCACCGTGTGAATTCTCACATTCTTGAAAGGTGTATATGTTTATGAGCTCAATCCCTCAGAATAGTGAGGTAGTTTTCGTGTATTTTTTCGTTCGGTCTCAAATTCCCACCGTATCCCTCTTATAGCAGGACCATAATGCAACTAGATTTCCTGCAGGATATAGATAAGAGCACGAGATTGCGTTATGTCGCCGTTTTATTTTACGGCAATAACTTATACATTCGACTTCGCTGTCGGCATCTAGTACGTTCAGTGTTTTACCATTTGCATTGAAGGTGGACGTATGTAACCATTTAGTTAATATTGTATGCAAGCTGTACGAGAGAACTCGTGCCTACAGCTGGTAACCAATCTCAACGTTAACCATTGTCAAACAAGCTTGAACTTTCTGCCGCTTTCGTTCGTCGCCACCGACATCGCCACGGGCTTCCTATAACCGTTTAGAAGTTTTTCCTATAACCGCTTACTACCCTTATAAAGAATTCCTTTTCTCAGACAATATTCTGTTACCATGAAGGAGTCTGATAAATATCGCAGAAGAATAATGACCACAAAGTGGTGTATAGGGTATCAAACTCGTCTGTTAAACAGAACCATCCTGCGAAATTATATTAAATTCGCATGTAAAACAGTCATCCTGTGTAATTCTATCAACATTGTCTGTTAAACAGAATCATCCTGTGTAATTCTATCAAATTCCCATGTAAAACAGAATCATCCTGTGTAATTCTATCAACATTGTCTGTTAAACAGAATCATCCTGTGTAATTCTATCAAATTCGCATGTAAAACAGAATCATCCTTTGTAATTCTATCAAATTCCCATGTAAAACAGAATCATCCTGTGTAATTCTATCAAATCCCCATGTAAAACAGAATCATCCTGTGTAATTCTATCAAATTCCCATGTAAAACAGAATCATCCTGTGTAATTCTATCAAATTCGCATGTAAAACAGAATCATCCTGTGTAATTCTATCAAATTCCCATGTAAAACAGAATCATCCTGTGTAATTCTATCAAACTATGGTCATCTATGGGCACCGACATAACTTTTGGTTGTTGACTGTAAAATTAAAGGTTGGGGAATAGAGGATTTTTGCCTTGCACCACGGGATTAAAGCTTGGGATCTGATGGATTAAAACTTGGGACCTAAAGGATTAAACATGGACCTAGAGGATTAAAGCTTTAGAACTAGAGAATTTAAGCATTGACCTAGAGGATTAACGCTTGGGACCTAAGGGGATTAAAACGTAGGACCTAAGGGATTAAAGCTTGGTACCTAGGGGATTAAAGCTTAGTACCTAGGGGATTAAATCTTGGTACCTGGGAGATTTAAGTTTAGTGCCTAGAGTTAAATCATGGTACTTAGCGGATTAATGCATGGAACCTAGGGGATTAAAGCATGGGACCTAGAAGATTAAAGCTGGTGCCTACGGTATTACAGTTTGGAACATATGGGATTGAAGATTGGTACTGTGGCTATTAAAGCTTGGTACATAGGGGATGAAAGCTTGGCACCTAGGGATTAAAGCTTGTTACCTAGGGGATTAAAGTTTTTGACCAAGGGGAATAAAGCTTTGTACCTAGGGAATTAAAGCTTGACACCTAGGGGATTGAATCTTGGCACCTATGCGATTAAAGTTTTAGGAATTGGGGAGTAAAACTTTGTGCCGAAGGATTAAAGCTTGGAGCCTGAAGAATTAAAGCTTGATGCAAATATGATTAAAGACTTGAGACTAGTGGATTAATGATTGTGGTCCAGGGGATTAGCGTGTGTGGCTTACGGGATTAAAGATTGGGATTTGGGGGTTTAATACTTTGATATGGGATGAACACCTTGTGTGTTTGAGAAATACCCAGGTGTTTAGTTCAACCATCATGGTTATATTAAGGCATGCGACCATGACAGAATTGGAGGGCATAATCAAGGTAATTTAAGTCACAGTGATTTCCAAAATATGTAAATTAAAGATCCCTCCGTCCGTGCGATATTGGAGCGCTAAAGGGAGAGGAAAGAATAATGATACTGTTATCTGTGATGCACGTCGTAAGTGGAGACTGCGGTGGTTTTGTATGAGGATTGAGTACCCCATCACATAGAGGGTCAAAATGACTGTAAAAAATATTATTTTGAAGATGGATGTGTCAGATGTGTTTATATATCGTAGCCAAGATATAAATCATGACACAATGTATACCTGTCTCAGAACATGACACAATGTATACTTGTCTCAGAATTACATCCTGCAAATCTGAAGGAGTGTTAGAGTGAACGCAGAAGAAAAAGGAGATTTGAAAGTCCTCAATATCTTGTGTTCATAGACGTTTTGGAAAGCTTTTATTTTACTACTATCTGAGGATGGGCAAAATTATGTTTTCCTAACACGTTTATAAATAGTAAACTATATACAACTATACAATTATATAACTATATACACATGTTTATATATGGTATTTATATTTAAGCCTGTGTTTTTAAACGATTTTTCCTCGATGCTTAGGTCTTTGTTAACATGCGCGGGATGTCAAAGGTGTCTATAAAGTTTACTATAGTATTTTATAAAAAATGTTATTTTCTTTTCCATTGGGAATATGAAGT
>CM067300.1:30461289-30633789 GCA_034231615.1 Meghimatium bilineatum | reverse complement strand
CTACTACTACTACTACTACTACTACTACTACTACTACTACTAATACCACTACTACTACTACTACTACTACTACTACTACTACTACTACTAATACCACTACTACTACTACTACTACTACTACTACTACTAATACCACTACTACTACTACTACTACTAATACCACCACTACTACTACTACTACTACTACTAATACTACTACTACTACTACTAATACCACTACTACTACTACTACTACTACTACTACTACTAATACCACTACTACTACTACTACTACTACTAATACCACCACTACTACTACTACTACTACTACTAATACTACTACTACTACAACGTCTATTAATACTACATTACTGCTTCCATTACTATTACTACTAAAGTTAAAACTCCTATCACCACCAACACTACTACTAGTACTATTACTACGACAACCGTCAGCAGCATCACTACTATTGCTACTACTACCACTAGTAACACCAGCAGCATCAACACTACTGGCACATGTACTACTACTACTACAATCACCAGCAGCATCAACACTACTGGCACATGTACTACTACTACAATCACGAGCAGTATCACTACTACTGGCACATGTACTACTACTACTACAATCACCAGCAGTATCACTACTACTGGTACATGTACTACTACTACTACTACTACTGGCACTAGTAGTAGAGTACACGCCAAATAAAAATTGTAGTATCCACTTACAGGAAATAGATACGGTTGGTTTAGTCTTGCATTATAATCTGACTAGTGAGACTTCAGGCTGCGCCGATGCTTTTGTTCAGATCCCCCGAAATTACAAGCGATTAAGCGTTATTTCTGTTTTTGCAGTTTGAGACAGAAAAAGGTGGGGAGATTTTCCCGAACAAGAAGACTGAACCATCTTTCCCATCCTTTGATAAGCTTCGTACTGAAGTGAGCGGAGAAGTTGTCATGTGAGCACATGTAAACCTTGCAATTTTACCTGGTTTATTACAAGGTTTTTTTTCCTGTGGGCACCTTGCAATTTGTGTTACATGACAATCATCAAGCAACATAGTCCCCTATATGCGGTGACAAACGCTATTCACATTAGAGATAACAGTTCAATCAAGGACTACACAAAATATACGACTACATCTTGTGTGCTGATTCGAATACAACGTCGATTATAGTCATGTCCAGTCATCGGTTACCATCCTTCAAAAGTGACAGATTTTTACTCTCTCCCAACATAAAGTAGATACAGAATGACCTATGAAAATCATGGAATAAGTAAAGTATCGTCAATTCAAAATGATGACACCGATGAATCAACAGGACTGCATAATTTACGAAGGACTAGGCTGATTTCATATAACTTACTCATTATGGAGGATACGACTGATCATTATTACTTTGTGTATACCGTGAATCGATATCCAATGAAAAGAATGGAAAAGTTAAAACAGTTGGGATGTGATGCTGTAAGAGATAAACATGCATGACATCCTAGAGAAGGGCTGTCTTCAGCAAGTAACAAAATGTAACTGACATTGCAGGAGCATATTTCGTACAGCAAGCTTCGTACCAATCTTTTGGTTCTGGTTGAGTAATAATACTCCCTTTCTTCGTTTATATAGATAACATAATATCGCGCGTTTTGTCCAGAAGCGTCAAGTGTGTATGCAAAATCCAGGCGACTAGTGTTAGCTCTAGCACACAGCCCACAGCGATGATGCCATTCCTCAACCTTCCCGCTACCTATTTCCTGGTATCTGGGTCAACTGTTGGAGTATTAGTGTTAATAAACACAATCAAGTTTTCAATGCATTAAATTTTAAAAAAAACAACCTGGGTCCCTCTTGAGATCAACTCAAGCCTCTAAATGAGGAGCTCCCTCTCCCCAGATTGAAAATCCCCCATACTAGATGAAGGACGGCAAGAATAAGTTTGACAAGTTCAAATTATTCGTGTGATTTATTCCCTTGTGTTCTAGTTGAATAAGAAACGTTAGAGAAATACCGTTAACATCATTAAGAGCAGTGATGATAGATGTGAATTCTTCTCTCTCTCTCTCTCTCTCTCTCTCTCTGTGTGTGTGTGTGTGTGTGTGTGTGTGTGTGTGTGAGTGTATGTCTTTATCTCAGCAGTTCATGAATACTCAGTGGAATCCCTCTTTTCTATATTACATTTTCTTATATAATAACACTTTTCAAAATCGCCCATTATTTTTATTCTTTATTGTTTGTGAAGAATATTGTTATTTTTTCGATATCTATTCTTTATCGATTTTCTAGTTTTACATACATATTTAGCCGGTCCCGATCAAGTTGTTTTATTGGGATTTAACTTTATAGCTTTGGTCACAGTGGATATGATATCGATTTTTGTCCCGTTGGTCAGACACAAGATTTTGTGTTATAAATTTTAACTTGTAATGTGATAATTTACGGTGCCTTCATTTACTCGCCATTTGCTATGCTGTGTTCTTGTTAAAGATTTTTGGATGAAAATGTTGACTTGTGCGTGTTTTCATGAATATTTATAGAATTATCAAAACCTTATTACAGTGTTTTCAATTTTTGTTTCTGTTATGTGACGTGTCTAATCATATGGTATATATCCCTGTGTCTAGAGATTCGTGCTGAAGTAAACCAGTAGTCAAAACCTGGCCAGTGTCCTGCAGGTGTTTCAGGTAAGCGGTTATTGCGTTCATATCTGGTGTAGCTACTAATGTTGGAACGGACAAGAACCTATGACTATTCCTTGCTAGACAAGCCAGGGTGACATGTCTCGTAACTAAAAGAACAATAGTGAACCTTGTAGCAGTGAAACAAGACTTTGGCATGCAAGCTACCAAGTTACTGTAACATGATGAGATTAGCTACAGTCCTAAAACATGGTACAAAAATCTACCATACGGTAGAGAGAGGGAAACTGTCCATACATTACATCAACAATTGGGGTGTTGGACGTCTGATAGTTGTTGACAGGGGGGAGGGGGAATGTGAGAGGTTGATAAACGTTGACGTCCACAAAACTGTTTTTATACACCAATTAAATTATTTGAAATATTTTTCGAAAAATATAAAACAAATCTTGCACAGGTAGTTTTTTTTCTTCTACTAACAAAATTTGTGTTAGGGGAGCGTTAAGTTTGTTGAAATAATTAAAATGCAAAGTCCATGAATTCTTAACAGTTTATTGACAGGAGGAGGGTTAACAATTAGCAAAAACATTTAGCTTAGGTAATTTCTAAAACTAAACAAGTCTTACGTAGAGTCTACAAGAAATATAAGCTAGAGGTTTCGACTAACAGATATTTATCAGGAGTTGGGCAAACAGACGTGGAATTATGTAATCCGATAGAACTATTAGATCTAAAGACTTCTTTGTCGAAAAATTGATTCGTACTTTCTTGAAGAATATATCTAAAACGTTTTTAATCAAATATATACATATATATATAAAATATGTATTTACCATTTTACAAGGCACAGAGGTCGAGAAAATAAATATATATTCATTGTAATTGTCTACAAGTACCAGTTGTGTGTATAGACAAAAGTGAACAATTATGAACGATGCCAATAAAATATAGATATGGTTGAAAATACTACGAACAGTTAGGGAAAAAAAGTGAACAATCCAACAGAAAATAAAGACATTAAAAATATAAGGAAAATTGCAAAAACTTCCCAAACATTTCACCTCAGAGAAGATTACACAATTTTTACATCAGTATATAACAATCTGGAAATAATAACACATTGAAAGACGCATAATATGTAACAATTATAAAGACCATCACCTGTCATGGAGGCAGCAATGCTCATTGTATATATCAGCATAAAATAGCACGATCCATACTACGCCAATACTACAATGGCAGCATAATAGTGGACGTAATTTTACTCGGTGGCGCCCATCATCTCTTTGAAACTTCCTCATTGACAATCAGAAATAACATACTTGTCATTCCGCGCTATTTTACCAGACGTAGTGACGAACATATATTTCAATATGTTAAGCTGTAAAGCTCACACTGACTTACTGACCCGTATATAAATAATCCTATTAACTTAGAGTTTTCCCATACACAAAATAACGCAACAATAGTTGCTACCATGTGTGCATTACACATTATAATTTATGATTTACGTGTTGTAAATTTATACAGATTTATTCTGTTGCGTAACAGAAATCTGAGTCTGAATAAAGCATCTCATGATGATGTTCTCCTTCTTAAGCAAAGATGAGCATATCAGTGGGAAAAAAGTGAAGTTATGTTTGTTGTTTGTGTCCTCAATGTGAGCAGGAATGTAAAAGGTCTCGAAATGAAGGAAACCAGTCTAATCTCTTCCTCTTTTATCCTTTCAATCACCAAAACATCATATTAACATAGGTCTCTACAAAAAAAAGTTGTTATTTTCTTGTATCCAGCATTCATATGATTGTGGCTACCTTAGCGTATTTCTTTAATTAAAAAAAAAATACGTGCAGTCTCCAACGCCGATTTGTGACCACAGAAGGAATACATCAATCTATCTTTTGTTGTTCAATGGTGGCACATGTAGGTAATCAAAACTCAGTGACAACAGGTTAACTAGCTTTTCAGGTCAACTAGCGACAACAATAGATAGCTGAAACTCGAGCTTCCCATGCCGATTCATGACAGTAGCAGACAGACAAAACTTCAGTTCCCAACTTACATTCGCGACAGTTTTGACAGACACAACCCTAATTTCCAACTTATACTCATCTTCTTCTTCTTTCTGTCCTCATGTACCTTTCGATGTTGAGGGGAGAGTGAGTGTACGGTCTTTTGCCCTTCTATTTGCCTCTTCTGCTGTTATATTTCCGAGTCTCTAATACACTATCTATCCACCTTTTACGAGGACGTCCAATAGGTCGACTGTTTTCGTATCGTTTGTTAAGTGTTTCTTGGATAATACTTTTACACTCATAGGAGCAATGAAAAACAAAGAAGCAATGAAAACCAAAGCCCAAATTTCCAACTTACATTCATGAAAGCATTGACAGACAAAATCAACATTTACAACTTACACTCATGTACGTTCCAACTTAAACTCGTAGAAGCATGACAAACAAAACCCAAATTTACAACTTACACTCCTGGAAGCAATGAAAAATAAAACCATAATTTCCAACTTACACTTGTAGAAGCAATGAAAAACAAACACAAATTTCCGTCTTACACTCGTAGAAGCAACGGCAAACAATCCGAAATTTCCAACTGACACTCGTGAAAGCAACGGCAAACAAATCCAAATTTCCAACTTACACTCGTGGAAGAAAGGACAAACATACCCCAAATTTCCGACTGGTAGAAACAATGACAAACAAATACACAGCTTTCTACATCCACTTCTTCTGTTTTGGATCTCCAACTCCTGCTGATTATAGAGATGTATTTCGGACAAGGAATGCGTTATGTCATGATGTACAACTTAGCCGCAACATATGCTAATTTCAGCCTGACACATCCAACTTCAGCATTTATTCTGTGTTACCTTGATTCTATGAGATGGGCCAATCATACTCCAACTATAAAAAACCCCTAGTCGTCAATCACAACATGCATGGCATGTCACAGTGATATTATTATGTTTTCCATTTTCGAGCTCCTGGAAACACATAAGTGTTCTTCACCCCAGTTCACCTCTTCACCGTTGAGAATATACATGGATCGTGTCCTTCGACAAATATAGCCCCGTGGACAATCCGGGAAGTATCCGTCTAAAGTGACGCTTTGTGTGTGTATTTTGTATCCACAACCAAGGAAAGTCGATTGAAAAGTTAAATAGCGTCACTGTGGAAGGATGATTCCTGATCAATCATCATGGCTAGAGTGACGCCTGCCAATAAGACATATTAGCTAATGGGAAATCAAGCCTTTTAAAATGACACATTCGACTATCTCATTGATTTTATTGACTACCGCACAAAGTATAAAGATAGTGTCCAATGAAAATCAAGGGACTAGTCGAATCTATCATTAAGCAGGATTGTTTTCACATTAGATAGTAGGCCTTATAAGCTGAGAGTCATGGCTATTTTGTCAAGGCCCACGACTGTAGTGTTAAGAGACTCGCCTGAAGTGTCTTAGGGACTTGTATAAATTATGTCAACACTTTTTTGGTGTAATTTTCGACCGCCACCTCCGTGCCAACAACGTGTTAAGAATCCAGATACCCCACCTCCTCCAGCACACGTGCTTAATTATGTCAAGATATTTTATACACCCACATTCTAAAAAAAAAAAAAAAAAAAGCAGAAAATGTGCGAAACAAACAACACAATTTATTCATTTTTTCACTTTTTTTTCTAAATTCACAGTATAGTTGCTGTATAAAAAACCCAATTATATTGACGTCAACTTTTATCAAACCCCCACTTTCTCTCTTGTCAGCAACTGTGAAACGTTTTCATACCTTCCGAAACTCAAGCTTGCCATGTCCACTCAAGGCAGTAGCAAATTAACAAACGTTGATTTTCCAACTCACGTTTCTGGCAGCAATAACAGACAAATCTCCGGTTTTCAACTTACACGAGTGGAAGCAATGGCAGACAAACCTACAGTTTCCAACTTACACGAGTGGAAGCAATGGCAGACAAACCTACAGTTTCCAACTTACACGAGTGGAAGCAATGGCAGACAAACCTACAGTTTCCAACTTACACGAGTGGAAGCAATGGCAGACAAACCTACAATTTCCAATTTACACGAGTGGAAGCAATGACAGACAAAATCCCAATTGATGATGTAATTTATGGACAACCCCTTATCGCCCACCTTCAGTAACCCTGGTTTAGCTGGTGACCCCTACCTCCTCCCCCTTTTAACAGCATGTGTGCCTTCTTCCATGACCGGTTTCCAGTAAAGACCTGTGTACATAAAGTAAACATGGCATGAAAGACTGATTTTAATTGTTTCCGTGCATGTCGCTAGTCGGCCTTGCTTTTTTTTGGCATGCTACTCCGACTATATTAATAATTACCAAAAAAAGGAAATAAAAGAAACGACATAATCAAAAACGCAACGAATGAAGGCTTGTTTACTTTCTGTAAATATATCTTTGTTACTGACAGTCTCGCTTCTCTAGACACATCTATATCATGACGTTTTTATGTCTCCGTAATTTACTTTCATTTCATATTAAATAATTCCTATTTTAAGTGTGTACACTAGACAAAAAATATATGTCAAGCTGTCATCATTCGTCATTTTAAGTGTTGTCCCAGGTACAGAAGATGTCAACGTTGTAAATTTCTAGAAGCGGTACTCAAGGGGAATAACGCCCCACTCTTATTTATGTATCGGTGTCTGGCAGCGATCTTAAATTCAGGTAGCGTATACAACATGAGTCTCTTTCGTGACAGCCAGGTCGTGATGGACACATAATAAATGAAGTCAACTATAACTTCCTTATTTGTTTAAGTAGGTAAAAGTTGCTCAAATGTTTAAAAAAAAGTTAAACCATAGCATTTATTAACATCACATGGGTATGAGAAGTTAACGATCTCATATTTCAGTTGATCTGCTACATGAGGGCGGTAGCCATCTCTTCTCCCACTAAGTCTTTACTTCCCGGATTAATCCGGTACCCAATTAAGGCTGGGTCGACCCGGCAGCCGTTGCAATCTGAAAAAATATTTCCATCTAATGTTTATTAAAACAATTGCTTGAACATTTGCTGAAGAATTTGTTCATATATGCTAAACTAGTTGCTTAGATAGTTGTTAATTTTGTTGCTTGGATAGTTGCTGAAACATTTGCTTAGTAGATATTTGCTAGAGTAGTTGTTTAGAGAGTTACTAAAGCAATTGCTTAGATCAGGGCTTAGATGGTTGCTGAAGTAATTGCTTAGTTGCTAAAGTAGCTGCTTCATTAGTAGCTATAGTAGTTGCTTAGATCGTTGTTAAAGTGCTTGCTTAGATATTTGATAGATCAATTACTCTAATAATTGCTACGGTAGATGCTTAAATATTTACTAAAGTAGTTGCTTGCATAGAGGCTAAAGTAGTTACTTGCAGAGGCTAAAGTAGTTACTTGCAGAGGCTAAAGTAGTTACTTGCAGAGGCAAAAGTAGTTACTTGCAGAGGCTAAAGTAGTTACTTGCATAGAGGCTAAAGTAGTTACTTGCATAGAGGCTAAAGTAGTTACTTGCATAGGGTCTAAAGTAGTTACTTGCATAGAGGCTAAAGTAGTTGCATGCATACAGGCTAAAGTAGTTGCTTAGATAGTTGCTAAGGTTATTTCTTAGTTCATCTTTCCCACCAGGACCGGACACACACAAAAAAACAGACTAAACAGCCACTTAAATAGACGAAGACTGGTTCCATCATCTCTGTATGCATGTGGACATGCAACATAGAGTGAGGAACATAAACTGCCTTGCACTAAACCAGTGAAGTACTGACACAAAGAGGCAAACATAGTGATGTACGGGAGTTTTGATGAGCTTTCAAATACATCAACATTTATCAAGAAAACCAGACTTGCTGTGTAAACATGTTAAACTGTGTGGGAGTATAGAGAAGCTTTCTTCTTCTTCTTCTTATTCTGCGTTCATTCTTAAACTCCTGCAGATTAACAGGATGTAGTCCGGAGAATGGAATGCGTTGTGTCATGGTTTACAACATTGCTGCGATATCTGTGCCTTTCGGCCTGACACATTCGACTTCAGCATGGCGTTGGGTCACTGACACTATATATCTATCTCCTCTCGGGCCCGGAACACACGGGCGAGAGAAGATTTCAAATACAGCAATATTTATCGAGAAAAAGAGGCTTGCTGTGCAAGCATGTTAAACTGTGAACGAGAAGAAGAACACTATAATTTGCGTACAATAATCACTATCTTGTGGCCCCAGAGAGGAGTGTTTGGTTCCACTAAACGGGACTGAGAACCCACGTCCCTAATTTAAATTTGATTCCCTGTCTTTCCTTCCCCATCTCCGTGGTCCTTAGGAACACCATACTACCACGTTGAGAACCACTCCATTAGAAATCGAGGAGACGAAGAGATTCACTGCTCTTCTGTACTATTTTTCATATTTTCTTTCTCCTTATTGTACAAGATAGCTGTACTTTGTAATGCTGTACTTTGTAATAATGTAGGTATGAATCTGGCTACGATCGCATAAAGATTGTCTCCCATTTACCGTCGCAGGTAGAGAAGCCTGTTGATGTATCCTCATCTTGTGCAGTTCGGGGTATATTACTAAAAGCCAGAAAACTGTATTTATTGTCAAATAAAAAATATATGAAGTATTTCAACTTTATTTGCTTACATATAATGATATATGTATATTTTATTTGATACACTGTATACAAGCTACTTAATTTCATTATCTATGACTGAAAACACATGTTGCAATGTTTTATACTTCCCAGTTAGCAAGATTGATGGAGCGTTTAATCAGAAATGAGGGTTGATGGCATCATATGCCGTGCTATCTGGTGTAGTCGATCATGAATCTCTACAACTCTCTTCTTCTTCTTCTGCGTTCGTTCTCAAACTCCTGCAGATTATCAGGATGTAGTCCGGAGAACGGAATTCGTTGTGTCATGGTTTACAGCATTTCTGCGATATGTGCGTCTTTCGGCCTAACACATCTGATTTCAGCATGGCTTTGGATCACTGACACTATATGGGATGGAACAGCTAACTACATCCCATAACCTACTTAGTCGCCTCTTACAACATGCATGGAAGGTAAATAGTGTTGCTATTATTTGCTCCTCTTTCGCGCTCCGGCAACACACTGACGTACAACCCTTTATTTCTAGTAGATTGTATCAGGAGCACTATTGACTCTTGTCATGCCACAATATTAAACTATCCAATAAATTTCACATGCTGTTGTCCTCGATATCTCTCACCTTTAATCTTGTCCATTGTAACTATGTTCTCCAGAATTAGGGGTGTACCGGATTTCGGCTCCGGCTCCGATAAATCCGGAATCCGGCCATTTTACAAATCCAGCTCCGGCTCCGATCCAATTTTGCCGGATTTGTGTTGCCTAGTCAGGTGAATTTTCTGTACATGTTTCATGAGGTCAAGCACAGTAGCACTTCCAGTTTACTATTTCTTGCTGATGTAAATATGCATTTTAAGAAGAAGAAAAAAAATCCTTTTGAATATTAATGGTACATTACTTAATGAGTTCGTGGGACTTGAATATTTCGAATTTTCGTAAATTTATTTGGTCTTGCCGATAAAATAAAATGGCATCAAAATCTAAATCATACAGCGCCGTTTGGGATTACTTCAAGGTTAAAGACGATGATTCAGCGAAAGTAATATGTAAGTTTTGTGTCAAACAGTTTTCGCGTGGACGATCAGATCGCCGCAAAGACTTCTCAACATCATCAATGCAGATCCATTTGCGATCGATGTACAGGAAAAGCTATGACGAAATGATGGAAAAGAAAGCATCACTGGAGGCCAGTGTATTGGCGATCACATCTATGATGAATCTGGGATCGTGTTTGCTTGCACAAAGCAAGCAGCAGTACCCAGCAGTCAATTATGCAGGCATGGGACCAGGTCAAAGTTAGGAACATCACAGTCCCAATTCTAAACGCATTCATGCAGTCGTAGCCCGAATTATAGCCATAGATATGGAGACTTTTCAAGTAGTTGAACGACCAGGTTTCAGAGAGTTGATGCATACAATGGAAAAAAAGTATGAATTGCCTTCAAGAAAGTACATTGCTGAACATGTCATTCCTGTGTAAACGTCTAAAGGTAAAAATTGCAGCAATGATATCTGACACTGATTACATAGCAATCACAACAGATACGTGGACAGCTGAACACACCACTCTGTCATTTATGGGCATCACTAGCCATTGGTTAACAGACTCATTCGTTCACCGCAGTGTAGTCTTCCATTGTACTGCATGTGATAAACATCATACGGCCACAAACGTGCTTGCACATTTTGAAATGATGCTGGATGAGTGGTCAATTGCACGTGAGAGGTGCCATGTTGTTGTGAGAGACAATGTATTTAACATTGCCAAATGCTTTCGTGATGGCAGCTATTCAAGTGATGGATATTTTGCACACACACTGCAGCTGTGTGTGCGTGATGGTCTTTTGAGTCTAAAGTATGTTGCTGGCATCATCAGTACTGGAAGAAAATTGGTAGGAGATTTCAAATACTCTTCTTCAGCAACCAGTCGTTTGCATGAACTTCAAAAGTAATTAAACCTACTACAAAATCAGATTATTCAGGACGTGACAACACGATGTAACTCAACCTTTTATATACTACGACGTCTGTTAGAACAACGGCACAGCATCAGTCTGTACTGTGTTGAAATTGATTCGGTAACTGGGCTAACAGCACAGCAGTGGGCAGTCACGGAGAATGTGGTAGCTACTTTGGCACCATTTGAAGAACTTACACGTGAAATAAGTGCAGCTCAGGCATCAATATCAGTTGTGATCCCATTAGTGAAAACACTCATGACTTTCCCCCCAGAAAGAAGGTAGTGATTCTGGGATCAAAACTATGAAAGCAGCCCTGTTTGAAGCTGTTAGCAGCAGATTTGCGGACATTGAATCTAACAGTATTTACACCTGTGCCCCAATACTGGATCCTAGATTCAAGCTGTGCTTCTTTTCCGAACGTGGCAGAAGTGATGCACGAGTCCATCTGATGTTAGCAGCTAACTCCATTATTCATTCAGCAAACACAGGATCCATCAGCTACTAGTAGCAGTACTAGTGTTTTGACTTCTGTGAACACTGCCACACAGTACGAGTCCAGCCTATGGAGCTGTATTGACACAATTGTCGAGGAAAATCCCACCACATATCGTTCTGCAAGTGCCAAAGGCAACAGCATTAACACTGATGTGACACAATACCTGTCATAGCCACTTCACACTCGACAGTCAGAACCAGTTTCATGGTGGCATGCCAATAAGCAAAGATTTCCAAGTATGACTAGACTGGCGCAGGCATTTCTTGCACCGCCACCTACAAGTGTGCCATCGGAAAGGCTGTTCAGTACTGCAGAAGACATTATCACTAACCGCCGTAGTAGCCTTGTACCACACAACTTCACAGCCATAATGAAGACTGACTGACTGAAATAGTGAAAGTTCTGAATGAATGTATTTCAATAAATTCAATCTGCTCAATATACTGTTGTTGTGATTTGTAACCGAGCTGCCAAATTGCCAACTTAAAACAATGTCAAAACTAAAAACTGAAAACCGGCTCTGGCCGGATTTAAAAAATTTGAATCTGGTACAGCCCTATCCAGAATATTCTTTCTCATAACGTGACCAAAGTATAATGATTGTTTCTTTGTGATATTATTAAATAACTCATCGTCTCGGACTAGAATCTGTTAGCACTTCCTCGTTCTATGTTTTCTAGCTGTCCATGATACTCTCAACATTCTTATATAGAACTTCATCTCTGTTGTTCATTATGCTGACAAAATTGTTCAATAGAACTACATCTCTACTGTCCATGATACTCTCAACATTCTTCTATAGAATCACATCTCTATTGTCCTTGATACTCTCAACATTCTTCTACAGAACCACATATCTATTACCTCTATCCACTATTTTTCACGATCCTGTTTATATATTGTCAACTACTCGCATAAATATTAGAATTGGTGTTATGTAGCTCTGAAGATCTTTCTTACATCTAATAATAGAAACATTTTTCACGTTATATTATTTTATGTGTGGTATGTTAGCTTTTCCTTCCCTATTCTGTTTCTTATCTCTGTTGAACGTCTTTGATATGCTATCATTATTCATAAAATTTCGAATTTGTGGACCTGTCTGAGTGTTGAGTCATTCAATTTCCGTCTTGCATGATGGCGAATTATTATATTTTATTTATAAGCAACCAACACTTCTGACTTCTTATTTAAGAAAATGTGTCAATCTTTGCTTTCCAGAAATAATACATTGCGTACAAATAAAAAATATATCTTACAAACACAATTAGAGAGAAAAGAGAAATAAAATGGATGGATAAACAGATGCTCTCTAGAACAACAGAACGATGTTGTGTCGCGTAGTAATAAACGTACCCGTCAAGTAACTCGTCTGGGACATTCATTTTACAATCCTGTTCTTTAATAATTTACGGATGAGAACTAAAGCATGTTTCTCGTCTGAGAAGGCAAATAATGATTAAAAACTTAATTAGAAATATGATTTTTTCACAAGTAGCTAGAGATATGATTATCTGTTTCATATATAACTAGACATATTATTAACGGTATCATATTTAAATAAATATATCATTAACCGTATCATATTTAACGATATTCACTAACGGCATTGAATCCGTGCATTCATATCAGATAGTCTATACTAGTCAACTTTGAGATTATGAAATCGTTGCACGACGTTTATGTGGTTTAGTGTCTGCTTAACATTTTAGTGGAACATGTCTTCACATTTTCTGAATGGTGGGCATTTTCTCAAATTATTACATACTTCATCGAAGCCAATTCATTGAAGTGGAGATGGGGGTTTAGTCTAGATAACAGAGGAGGCTGGAAACTAAGATTGGTCGGGTCATCCACTATATCGAGCACACACGTCATGCCCAAGCAAACACAGATGCTGAAGTAGGAGAAACTAGGAAGAGAGACGCATCAGCAACCATGCCATCATGCAATTCGCCTATTTAGCATGTCAAGAAAGCATTACAGACTACTAGGAGCCGCATTCTTCTGGATATCAGAGAAAGTTCTGGAGAAACTACTAGTAGCCGCATTCTTCTGGATATCAGAGAAAGTTCTGGAGAAACTACTAGGAGCCGCATTCTTCTGGATATCAGAGACAGTTCTGGAGAAACTACTAGTAGCCGCATTCTTCTAGATATCAGAGAAAGTTCTGGAGAAATTACTAGTAGCCGCATTCTTCTGGATATCAGAGACAGTTCTGGAGAAACTACTAGTAGCCGCATTCTTCTGGATATCAGAGACAGTTCTGGATAAACTTAAGCTCAGATATCATAACACAGTTGAATAGCATGTCAGAAAGTCACATGTTCTGATTGTTGAAAATACATCAATATCGTAATTTACTCGTTACTTGTGTGATAAACACCGTATGCTATTCTTGTCACCTAACATGTACATAGTAAAATTTTGAAATTTACCTTTCGACAGAAAATAGCAACTCCATCCTTAATAATATTAATAATTATATGTTTGTTCAATTGGACAAAAGACTTTCAAGAATGCCTGCGCATGTCACTAGACGCGGCAGGACAATTTGCCAAGACCGCGAAGAATTCAAGAAATCCATAGGGAAGGTTACGTTCTGGAAAGAATATGTCACCTGATGATGATGATCTTTAGCATCTCCTTGCTACAATGGGTGATTAGACTAATAGTTCTGTAATTCTTGCACATTTTAATGTTACCTTTCTTAGAAATCGGAATTACTTACGATAGTGTGAATTTTCTAAGCCATGTTATTCTAGTCCATCTTTTCTTGCAGATGGTTGTCATGACACTTATAAACTCCTCTCTTTCATGTTTTAGGAGTTCTGATGGAACCCTCGGTGATTTTTTTTAATTGATCTAAGGTCATTGACACTTCATCCCTCAATATTTCTGTATTTCCCAATTCTCTGTTGTTATATACTTTGTATATAACTTCACTTGTATATAATTCTCTGAAATATTCTTTCCACCTTTCCAGTATGTTTTTTTTTCTTTAAGCAAATTCCCGTATAATTTTCACAGTGATTGTTGTTCTTGGTTGGTGTGGATGTGTTAACCTTTTCAAAGTGGCAAATGATATTTTTTCTTACTATGCTTATATAGTTATCGATGGACTCACATTGTTTAGAAATCAAGTTCTCTTTAGTTTGTTTCATTTTCTTTCTGATATCTTTATTTAATTTACTATACTGCCATGCTGCGACATGGCTCTCTTTCTTTTCCTTCTTGATTTCTCTCAAGGCATCACAAAACTTCATTATTTCTTCGGGTTGCCCAGAAATTGCGAGCTATTTTTTTAAATAGGAATTGCTGTTGTTGTATCTATAATTTCATTATTCATATTGTCTGTTGACATGTTGACATCCTTCTCAAGGAGACTGAGCTGCGAAGTGCCCCCCCCCCCCCCCAGTTGCCTAAAATATATCAGCGATTTCTGGGCTTTTTATTTTTAGCTTATCTAAATCAAATCTCAGGTGAGAGCTTTTGTTACGATGGTAATTATTTTTAATATAATCCTATGAGTACTTAGTACCATGTAATGAACACTGCCAATTCAGTTCCCGTGAAGCTCATGGTCATGGCCTGATTGATGCTAGATTTGAATCTTCTGGTCACAAGTATGAAGCCTATTTGATATCTCCATCGCTGATGCATGCCATGTTGTTCGTATGGATACTTTATGAGGAAATAATGTATTAGCAATGGTTATCTTGTATCTACTGGCAAAATTCAACAATCGTAGACCCCAATCATTTGTT
This sequence comes from Meghimatium bilineatum, assembly GCA_034231615.1. Classification (NCBI taxonomy): domain Eukaryota; kingdom Metazoa; phylum Mollusca; class Gastropoda; order Stylommatophora; family Philomycidae; genus Meghimatium; species Meghimatium bilineatum. The sequence continues at coordinate 30,618,307 of CM067300.1, read as the reverse complement.
GTTTTTGTGCCGAGTTTATTCACTGTGACAGCCCATTGGCCATATGCGTCCGGTCCCATCTTAGCATTTCAATCACCCTGTACTATGTGAATATCCTTTTTTTTTGCTATTATCTTTATTAAATTCTCGAGATAAGCGTAGGAATTATCAAATTAATTCCTTCTCGTAATCAGTAGTGGGGCATATATTATAATACATCGTTAACAAGAGTCGAATTCTAGTCTTCTATTCCTTCTAATCCCAAAATTTTTTCGAACAAACGTTCAAGCAGAAGAAGAACATAAAGATGCTATGAATTCCACTGGTTTCTCTGGGAAGACTAAACAAAAAGGATCAGTGTTTCATTTGGATTCAATCTGTTTGTTAAAAAACAAAACATTCACATGTGGGAATGATAAACTTTATTCAGCATTGTCGATTTAACCATGTTTAACTCGCAGGAAAGTTCCACAGAAAAACGTCTAAATGAGTTATTGCATCCAGTTATATTGTTGTGTCTTAGTTATGTTATTTTCAGAATTAATGCAGAAACCCCAGTGTTTCTGGCAGTTAATGTTGCCAGTTTGGATGTCGTTCTTATAGATATAACTGTATTATATTTAATACGTCTGGATGTTAGAACTGCTATGTAGATATTTCTTTTGTTGTTCGTCCATCACAAGTGTTGATGATTATTTGTGACATAAACTTTATGAAATTCAATTAGAGGTATGACATTGTCTATAAGATCATAGGTGGTTGATAAGACCCATGGTAGACCAAATATCCTTGGTCAGTTTTGGCATAGAGTGATTATTTTCGATAATGTTTGATCTGCCCTTAATTTTCTAGCTAGTTTCCTCTGCACAGCTGCCGTGTTTCTCATAATTTCAGAGAATTTTGCGGCTTTTTCAAATTATATAACGCCATGTAGCTCTGTTCAAGCAAAACCTTCCCATGTGTCATGGTTTAAATTAAAGGCTTTCAGTGAGATATGTAAAGAATACTCATAACCCTTGATGTGCCCACCAGGAGAGAAAATGACATTTCTCATCCTACCATAGAAGAATATTTGCGGTAGACGGTGACCTGATATACCTATTACGTGATCTGTCAAAAGAATTTATGGCTGCATCAGATTAGTGGAAATACTAGGGATACAAGCTATTTCAAGGATAGTAATATTCGGAATCCTATCTTGCCATTTGATGTTCATCAACTTTCTGAGACACGCTGTGTGCTATTTTCGTGCATGTTAAAATGTCATTCACGAAAATATGTAGATATAATATGTAATCTAGGTGGTGTTTACAAAATATTAAGAGCGCACGGCAAAATTGGAGAAGTGGCTTTGAGTAACGCGCGTTAGAATCATTGGAATATAAAGTCCCAGTTCACTCATAATTAAAAGAAGATAAAAAATACCTGCTACAGGTGAGATGCAGATGGGTATGCACTCTCAAAACGCTTACAAGAAGAAATACAAAGACTCGCTAAAGACCTCAATAAAAGCCTTTAACATTACTCATGATACATGGGAAGATTATGGATGGAACAGAACTCCATGACGTTCTACATTTAAATAAGATCCAGCATTTTGTTGAAAAATATAAATGAAGTAGTTCAACCGCAGAGACTTGCTAGAAAAACACAGGCAGATCAAACAGCGTATACACTAATCATATATATATATATATATATATATATAAATATATATAAACGTAAACAAATGACAGCTGACATGGCATGCTTACGCAGAATACTAGGAATATCGCTAAGAAACAGCGTTGTAAATGAGGAAATTAGATACAGAACCGGCACCACCCCAATCTTGGAGTGTATTAAGAGCATCAGGTCAAATGGTTTGCAAACATCAGCAGACTACCACCAGGCAGAATACCACAGCAAGCTACGCTACACAAATTCAGTGAAGGCAGACATAGAGGCCGACCTCGAAATCATGGACCATCGAAATAAAAGAGGCGACAAATTCCATAATATACGCAGTACACTCGAGGTCCATCTTCAGACAACTCTTCTAGACGCTGAAATGCAATAAAACGTTTAGCGGATAGATAGATAGCTAGATAGGTAGGTAGAGAGGCTGGTGTGAGGGGCGGGTTACAAGGCCAGACGCTGTAATCTTCTACCCCGGAGGAAACTCTGCCTTGACCTTCTTGCAACCTTCAGGCATACATAATAAAAAAAGATGATTCTCTCTTATAGTTCAGCAAGCTTTATACGTGACCCTCACACATATTATGCCTATTGGAAAATGGGAAAAAACCTTCTAGAGTGACTCATTTGACAAATTCATGACATTTCTTTGACTGTCATGGCAAGTATAATCATAGTGAATAATAAAAATCACGGGAATATTCACATTTGCTATTTATATGGCTTATTTTTCGATAAGACAGTATGTCTTATTTTGTCGACGTGTCACGATTTGCCAGTGATGAAATCGTGTGGTGAGGTTGTAAACACAACGAGAAAGTTTCTTTTCGCCATATAACGGCTTGTATGATAGGCATCAGTCGTACTGTTCTTTGCTTCTCTTTCGAACCAAGAAAACAAACATGCGGAGATGCAGATAGCAAAGATAGATACAGTGATGAAACTAGGCTAGCAAATTCTCCTTGAATTCTCCAACATCGATGAAAATTTAAGACTTTTGAGAAGATCACACGAGTAACGTTTTCCGAGTACTAGGGCGATTACAAGCGACAACGAGATCACACGATTATGAACGTACACGCGTAACTGATTCAAATGCCGAGGATGCTACTTAACTGAATTCTCTGCAAGTGTAAGTAATCGGCCGCTCAAGATCGCTTGCAACGGACGCAGGAAAATAACATTCTCTGTATTTGAATTGTTCGCGCGATTATGCATGTATAAGCGTCTTCTCGTTGTCGCTTGTAGTCGCTTCCAGTGGATGGCAGACCTAAGCATGGCTTGAAATTGGAGTTGTTAACGGTTTTAATAAAAGCTGGATGTGTGCTTCAAACACTTGAAGACACCGTTCGTAGAGAGCTAACAAGGCATTCGTGGGCTAATGAAAGTGAGTGCAGTTATTTTATCCAGAATTTGGCGTCAGTGGAAGATGGATATCTCGCTCTTAACTTTAGGGATTATTGCCTATTGTAGGAATGGCTAACCCACGACGCATGCGCCAGTGGTGGCGCAATATATGATTAGCAATGATTTATGATGTCGATAAATGGCACAACAGTGCTAATGTGCAAATAATAATACAGTTTCATATGGGGGGAAAAACCGTTCATTACTGCGTGTTTTCCTTGTACGGTCTACAGGGAGGCTTTTTGGCTGTGGAAATAAGGGTCACTGTGCCATAGCTGTCGCCTCGACGTGTACAGGAAGAATTATTCATTGCACCTTCGAAAGACAAAAACTCATGTCTCAACCGTGGATTGAAATCGTGGACCTCAGGCAATCGGCGTTCTGGCAATACAGCCACGCGCTAAGTTCCATATGAAATGCATTAAATATTAATAAGTTTTAAGGAATCAAGTAACATGATCTTATTAAAGGACATACAATAATGTATAACAATTCTACAGATATATGTTATCACATATATATTTTGTCGACCCGGACAAGTTGTTGTAACGGGGTTTCACTGTAATAACATGCTGATGATACAGTTCTGATTGAAGAGAGCGAACAAGAACTTCATGCCTTGTTAGACATGTATTATAAGAAAGTGAAAACAAATGCCTCAGTCTAAACAAAAAGAAAACAGACGTAATGGTTGTATTAAAGGAATACACACCGTCAAAATGGATAAAGTCAAGTATCTTGGCACCATTTTAATATCAGATGGCAGGTGTTCCAATGAGATCAAGAACAGGATAGCACAGGCCATATCAACATTTACAAAAATAAGAAACACTCTATGCAATGGAATTTTATCAATGCATACGCGAGTTCGAGTGCTAGGATGTTATATTGTGCCAATCCTTCTTTATGGAAGAGAAACATGGACAGTAAACACAAGTTCCCAATGTAAGTTAGAGGCAACAGAGATGGGGTTTTTTTAAGAAGAAATTAAAATTCCATGGACAGCCACGAAAATTATCAGGTTGGTTTGTTGCTTACTGATCCAGCGGTCCATGGGCTTATTGTGTGACATATGTATGTGTTTGTGAGCTATTTTTTTTGTTTCATATAATGTGTTTGATTTATCTCCCTTAGAAGTTCTCAACAGATGCAGGAGTAAAACGACAAATTATAGCGAAAATTAGAGAAGAGGATGCTGAAATATACGATATACGTCTTTAGAGAATAATAGAATTGAGAGTGAACAGGGTAGAGGGGTGGAAGTACATCTTCACTGGAAAGATCAGAAGAACACATAACAAACAGCTGATCGGAACACTAAACTTATTACTTTTGATGACGAGCTCGGAATGGCAGGCAGAGCATTTATGGGAATTCCCTTTGTGCTCTGATGATAGTTCATGATTAAGAATCAAGGAAGTTTGCAAACGGCATGAGCTTTACGACATAATGCTCGCGCGACTAGTGTGCATAATACTATTTTGAAACTTCCTACTGTAATCATATTGGTGCTGGCTTGGTAGAAATGCATCTCTATACTGCCCATTCATGTGCCTATGAATTATATATAAAATAATGGAAAAGAAAATCTTGCATTTCTTTGGTCAATAGTGAGGTAGTGAAGTGTCTACATTTTAACTTCCATTATCACATCACGTCGTATATATGTACCAAGATGGTACGTGCAGAACACTTTTGGCAACCAACAACAATACTAACAGATGCATGAGAATAACATTTAAAAGAAAAAGTATACTACACTTTTCAGGTTTTCATTTGAAGTACTCTTCTTTATTATTTTTCTATAAATAGTCTGCTTAGTTATTTCAGGTACAATGTTGCATCCAATTCCTACACCCTATCTCAAAACCCGACCGTTTACTTTTATACCCCAATTATAAACTGGCAATAAAGTGAAACCGAGTAGGCTAAAATTATCCGATAAATTTTACTTGAGATTTGCACGAAAAATGGCTTGTATCTTTTTGGAAACACGCACGGTAGTAGTAAAATAAATAAAAGTACCGCATATGGTGAATTACGCTGCATAGCTATTAATAATATCAATTCAAACTTTCTTTTGTCTACCTCTTCTTCTTCTACCATGAATTACAATCTGCAGGAAAGTTTTGTTTAGGAAATCATACCTCATCACACGACCCATCCACACACAATTGCGACGTTTCACTACTACCATGACATGTTCTTGTTTACCTGAAGGCGTATGTATTATGTTTCTCACGTAATTGTTAGTTTTATGTTCTATACAATTGATGCGTACCATTCCAGTGTAGCTTGTGTTTTCTTCTTCAGCGTTCTTTCTCAAACTCTAACCCGTTCTCTCATATAGCAGAGCAATGGTTCTACTAGATTTCTAGCAACACCAGCAGGATGTAGTCCAGAGGATTGAAATGCGTTGTGTCGCAGTTTTATTTGCGCCAATCACCCGACACATCCATCTTAGATGGTACACATTTGTATTCAAATGCTTGTATTCGTCTTTCAATTTATACTTTAATGATCCAACTCTAACATCCTTACAAAAGAATAGTTATTTTAAATTTATTTCAGTAAATTTTCACTAATAGATTCTACATATTCAATCTGGACAGCTGCTGCCATAAAAAAATAAGAGACGTCGTTGTGAACCAAGACATCCGAAGAAGTAACTATTGCATATCCCCAGGTGGATGATGGTCAGAATATCCACACTTGCCGTTAACTGTCGGGGTGGTGATTTAATTTAATTTTTCACTAAGTAGAGGATATATCATGGAGTCAGTGAACAAAATCTCCACAGCGACAGACCTGGCAAATCGGCAGTGAGTATTCATTGCTAAGTAATTAACGTATTGGGAGCGATATTAAAAGGGAACTAATGGATCAATATAACAAACATCGATACTCAGATCGATTACCATATATTGACGTTGCGGATACGGTTCCGATAACATAAAATACATGCGTGGATACGGTTCCGATAACATAAAATACATGCGTGGATTCAATAAGACGTGGACAATGGCATCTGCAATAGGAAAAGATTATACAATCATTTGATATAAAATGATATAAAAAGGTCCAAAAAAATATCTGGCAAAGATAGATGACCCAACACTAACTTCCGTAGAAACCTTAACATAGAAGAAGACTGGCTCCTCAAAACTATCACATACAATAACAAAAAACCGCAGACTAACATATTTTGGATATATAAAAATACACAGTTGGGTAGAAAGATTGATCATGAAGAAGGAGGGAGGGGGGGGGAGATTTCAAGAAAGAATAGAAGAGGCAAACCAAGACGACGATATCAAAGACAGAAAAAGCTGGACAGTTTGCACAGAAGCGGTAGAATTACAGATTGTCAGCGATGAGCAACGTTCTATAACGGACATGTCACGTAGAAGATAAAAAAAAGTACATATTTATAGATGCATCAGTAAGGTGTACACGTACATCTGCAACTTGACACTTTCCACTATTTTACCTGTAATCTGCTACACACAACCGGCGTACATCGTTAAGGTAATAACCTGCGTGCCACAGCAACAACAACCGAAGGTTTTTAATGTCAGAATTAATCAAGTTCTACGGCAGGTCTCCGCAGCAAAACAACGGTAGGTTTGTGCGTCTAGTTATTCGCTGAAACGAAGGAAAATAAAACGAAAGAGGAGAAAGTTGACTGAAGTAGTACGCGCCATGTGGAAACAGTTTACATAAGAAATCAAAGGGAGCGCGAGAATTAATTTAGTCGCTGATTTCTGCAAGCAAGCCTTATTTTTTAGACCTTCCTACAGTTTCTAGTTCGGGGATTCTCAACTTATTCTGATATGGTTTAAGTTGGTTTAGTTTTCTGAATCGAAGCTGAAGGTCTCTGGGCACACTGATAAGTGTTCGATCTGTCTGTCCATTTCTGATATTCTTTGTATGTGCACATTATCACCTCTAGCATCGGCTTCCGCAGTTTGTAGTAGATTAATGACCACCCTTATTCGGCTCGATCTCTCTTCAATACTGCGCTATCAACCACATCATTGCCCGTCTACGGGTCTGCTCTTTCATTGCCTCTGACCCCTGCATGACCAGGGCAGTATATCCATGTAATACTTTGGTCAACCGAGTTGTTCAGTAACGTGACCCATTTTTTTCTTAACAAGGACCTGTCTATCTTCCGTATCATGCCCTAATTTTATTTATTTCATATTGTTTTAAAAAATGCCTGTCTCATTGTGCATTTATCACCACAAAAAAGGGTTCATTAAACTTAGAGGATTGACTTCACTGTACTCGTTTCCCATATGTACTTCGTCACTCTCAACACAGCAGCACGCTGCATGCCGATATTACCATTCATAGCACGTAACTCCGTAGCTTCAAGTGATAATCACAGGGATCTCCAAAAAAATTCACCTTGTACACTTCGAACCCATGACCTCTTGAACACAGGGCAAACAGCTTAACCACTACGCTAGGTAGATCCCCATGTGCAAAATACTTCAGTAGTGTGGATTTGCTGTTTACAATAAGCCACATAATATTTTGTCGAAGCACAAAATTTGTATTTAAACACGCAGAAAACAAAAATCATGTCAACAAATATAACTACACAACAACCGAAATCAGAATAGACAATACCCGAGATAGAATGTGTGGATAAATTTGAATACTTAGGAGCAAACATCAACGGTGCAGGAGACTGCATGGCAGAAATAAGGAAGAAATTGGCAATGGCATATTGCAAAATAACACGGCTGAAAAACATATGGAAAAACAACAAAATAGAAACGAAAGTGCTGATGTTACGAACTTTTATTTTTACGGTTGCAACATACGGCTGTGAAACATGGACTCTAAGTAAAACAGCGGCAAAGAGGATCAACGCCTTCGAGTTAAAATGCTACAGGAAGATACTTAGAATATCATGGAAGGATCAAATCAGAAACTCAGATATTATAAACACACTGAATATTCCAGAGTGTTGGTTACTAAACACAATAACAAAAAGAAAACTACGCCTGTTTGGTCATATAAAGAGACATAACTGTTTAGAAAGACAAATAATGAAGGGAAGAGTACCTGGCAAGAGGAGAAGGGGCAGACCAAGAAGACGATGGACTGACGACATTAAAGATAACATGAATACATCGCTAGAAAATGCAAGCCACATCGCCCAAGACAGAGAGAGGTTCAGAGAGTTCATTGGGAAGGCAACGTTCTGGAAGGAATACGTCACATGACACAATAAGCCACATCCGTATCCCATTTGATCTCTACCATCACCGGCTTTGATTAGCCGCAGTTGTGTAATGATAAGTCATTACATCACCGATCAGCAGACTGGAGTTTTTCATCAACTCTTTATTCATGGTTTGAAATAAAAATTACTCCCTGGTTCACTAAGCCACCTGGAGGTAGAGTAACAGCGCTCATGCTCTGGGAAGGTCGAGGAATGACGTCATCGCTACTGAACAAGTGCGGTAGACGAAGGTAGTCTCTGATCAACCACTTACTAGGCAGCAGAGTATTTATGGAAAATCGTGTGCTATTATCATCATCATCATGTGAGATATTCTTTTCAGAAAATTGCTCTTTCTTATGGATTCTCTGAATACTCCGCGATTCTGGGCGAATTTACCTGATGCAACTTTAGACATATTTAAGCAATCTGATATATCACTGCACGATCGTCGTCTTGGGCGCCCTCTCCCTCTGTTGCTGTTACCTCTGCCTTCATCTATTAATCTTTTATGGTATACTGTTATATTATGCAATGTACTATGATACTGGTTCACAATTCAGCTTACATTTGCTAATATTTTTTCTCACCTCCTAATTATTTGGTTGTTCTACGTTTTTACGATACGTTCATTATTCATGTATAGAACCACATTTATAATTTTCCAACAACCTGCCTATGGTAAATGACTTGTGTCAGCGCTAAGTATCAGTGAAAAACTCTCTTCCTCGCCTCTAATAGCAGAAATGAAATAACATCAACAGCAATAATAGTATCCTATAGTACCGAAACCCGTAAGGGTCATAGATGTAACACATTGGATACTTCTGCACACAGACTCGTTCAGCGATTTCTATCTTCAACGATGCGGAAGAGTGAGGAAAAATATTGTTTTGTCCATTCCTTGTTGTTGTCTGTCCATACTTTTATTTGTTCTCATCTGCTTCTTCCACTTTTCCACAATGTAGTAATGATAGTAGCATCGCAAGTAGCAGAATAAGAAGTAACAGCATCTTTAGTAGCGTCAGCAGGAATAGCAGTGGTAGTATTAGTAATAACAATAATAGTAGTAGTTGTAATAATAGTAGTAGTTGTAGTAGTAATGGTAGTAGAAGGATTATTATTATTATTATTATTATTATTATTATTAGCAGTAGTAGTAGTAATAGTAGTAATGTTTTTTGACATCCATAGAAATTGCTTGCAACTTGATCTTACTTCCTATGTGCAGTGGGGAGTAGTAGTAATAGTAGTGGTAGTAGTCGCCAGTGTGTTTTTTGGGCCCGAAAGGGGAGGCAAGAATAGCAACACGGTTTACCTTCCACGCATGTTGTAAAAGGCAACTAAGGAGGTTATGAGATGGAGTTGGCTGTCCCATCCCATATAAGGTAAGTGACCCAAAGCCATGCTGAAGTAGGATATGTCAGGCCGAAAGGCGCAGATATCGCAGCAATGCTGTAAACTATAGCCATACGCATTCCGTTCTCCGGACTACATCCTGCTAATCTGCAGGAGTTTGAGAACGAACGCAGAAGAAGAAGAAGTAGTGGTAGTAGTAGTAGTATTTATTTGATATCCCTAGAAATTGTTTGAAACTTCGTCTTACTTCCTATGTGCAGTGGGGAGTTGTAGTAATAGTAGTGGTGGTAGTAGTAGTAGTAGTAGTAGTAGTTGTTGTTGTTGTAGCAGCAGAAGTAGTAGTATTTGTTTCATATCTCTAGAAATTGCTTGCAACTTACTCTTACTTGCTATGTGCAGTGGGGAGTAGTAGTAATAGTAGAAGTATCAGTAGTAATAACCGTAGATCAGCAGTAGTGTGAAACAAATATATGCACCTTGCTTACATTAAAGAAACTGTTTTGGCTCCCTTCAGTTTGAGTAATTGAAGATCAGGAAGCTATCACGGTGATATGACTGGTATATCACTAGAGTGTGACATGAAATGGTATGGTTGATCCTGGAGGTCAAATGGCGTGAGAATATCAGGATAAGATTGAATAGGAAAGTCTTAGATGTTGGGAAAGTCATTTTATAGGAAATATGGAAAGAATGTAAACTTTGAGTATTGGAAAGAACAGTTTCAATTTGAAAAAGTGATTTTATAGTGAGGATGAGAGAATGTAAAATTGAATTTTGGGAAGAACAGTTTTAACTTGAATAAAATGATTGTATAACGAGGATTGGGTAACGAGAACTTTTTTAGAATTTTAGGAAGAAAAACAGCTCCAAGGTGAAAAACTACAATTTACTGCTGTGAAAACAAAAATTCAAATGCACCAATTTGGGGAAGATTGAACTCTTTTTTTTTTAAACTTGCAGTATGTAAATACAGCATCATCACCATCATCATGATCAGTTGATGTGCCGACGAGAATATATAGTCGATCATATATATTCACAACCTTTTATTTCCCAGTATATTTTATCTGGGTAGTTGGTGACTATTTCCATGCCATGATGTCAAGTTATCAAATATTTTCTCAAACTGTCCTTCTCGATATCTCTTGCTTTCCTGATATCCTTTTTTTCTGACATCTTTTGCTTTCCTGATATCTCTTACTTTCCTGATTTCTCTTGCTTTCCTGAGATCTCTAGATTTCCTGACATCTCTTATTTTCCTGACATCTCTTATTTTCCTGACATTTCCTGTTTTCTAGCTGTCTTATTATAATTATTTCCAGGTTTCTCTGTTTCATAACGTATCAAAATAGAAATAAAGATACAGATTGTTTGTTTCCAGTATTAAGTAACCCCTATGTCTATATTGACTCTTTCAGCTCATCCTACCTAATTCCTTGCAGGTTTTTGTAGTTGTCCATTTTGCCAAGTCCGTACATAAGGAAGATCTTGGTGTTGAAAACCCTCTCCCCTCAAAGAGAATCAGAAGATCAATTTCATTACTAAAAATGTATACAAAAGGTAGGATATCCACATCCGCCCTACCCACCACAATATCCTGTAACGATTTTTCACAGACAGTAAAATTATAAAAGAGAATATGACATAAAGACAATTACGCAGATAAATGGGTGAATGCCTTTTTAGTTTTAGGTAAAATCTCCATCTCCCCTGCTACAGAAGACGTATCGATGTTCCTACATGGCACTACTAAGAATTCTTTTAAAGAATCATATCTCTATTGTCATTAATTTTCCACTATCATGTTCCATAAAGAAACAGCGGTAAATAACAATTGTTTTGAATAAAATGTGGTTCGCAAAGTAATGTGACATTTTTGCAAAGTAACTGTATTATTTTCTGTTATGGACAGAGCGATAAACCCAGAATTATTGGCTAAAGTAAAAACAATGTTTAACGAATATAACTACGCCTGCAGATCGCCATTGTCTTCTGTAGTGCCAGGATACACAATTGCCTGCAGTGGGCATCTATCCTGGCACTTTGGTTCATCCGAGGCAACCATGTATCTCCAAAAATAAGATTGTTATGTTATGTTATGTTCTTCCAGGGCCATAGGCGGCGCATAGGGCAGAAACCATAGCTTTCCATTTGTGTCTTTGTGTTGCAAGGTCTTTCAATTGTTACGTGTTGTTTAGGTTCATTGACATGCCTTCTCTATTAATGGTTCTTCGTAGAGTTTCTCTAGGTCTCCCTCTTCTTCTTACTCCAGGTGGCACCCAATATAGTGACTGCTGGGGAATTCTTAGGCTGTTCATTCTGAGAACATGGCCGATGTAAGTCCAACGCCTTTGTCTAATGAAGGAAGAAATATAGGTTTGTTTGCTTTCCTCTCTTATAGTAGTGTTATATTTAAAGTCACTCCACTTAACATTCAGAATGGTACGTAGGCATTTGTTTTCAAAGGAGTCGAGTCTCTTATCTGTGGCTTTATTGGTTTTCCAATTTTTGCATTAATAAGATTGCTTGTAATGAAATGTGGGTTACAAAGAAGGATGGCTGGTACAGTAAAATCGCTTGTAGAGTGAGATGGTTTGTAAAGAAAGGTGGGTTGTAAAGTAAGCTGGCTTGTAAAGTAAGGTGGGTTGGAAAGTAAGCTGGATTATAACGTAAGGTGGTTTGCTGTTTGCAGTATGGTAAGCTGAATTGTAAAGTAAGTGGACAGTAAAGTTAGGTGGTTTGTAAAGTAAGATGAATTTTAAAGTAAAATAACTTGTATAATAAGGTGACCTGTAAAGTAAGGTGACCTGTAAAGTAAGGTGGATTGGAAAGTAAGGTGGTTTGTAAAGTAAGGTGTAAGATGGCTCTCAATTAGCGCCGAAACTGAGCATTATGACACAAAGGACATGCTCTGTCTTCATCGATTGTATTTTCTACTACTGCAATAATTTTGATTGTGGAACCCCTGAAGATTTCTTGTGGTATCCTAATAAAAAAAAAGGCAGCTGTCTATGTTTATGGTTTCGTCCAGTTCGTAGAATAAAGTGTTTCACAAGTTAAGGGGCGTGTTAAGGAAGGTGAATTGTAAAAGTGGCTTGTAAAGTGAGATGAACAGTAAAATAATGTGGATTGTAAACTAAGATGGATTATGAAGAAAGATGGATTGTAAAGATGGATTGTAAAGTAAGGTAGATTGTAAAAGCTGCTTGTAAAGTAAAGTAGATTTTGAAAGTGGCGTGTAAAGTAAGTTGGTTTGTAAAGTAAAATGATGTATAAAGTAGTTCGTAATGTAACCTGCTAGTAAAGGAAGGTGATTTGCAAACTAAGATGAGTCATATAGTTATGTATCTCATAAAGTTATGCAACTCGTATTGAAGGTGATTCATAAACTAAAACTAGGGTTGCTAGAGATAGAAGAAGTAAATAATTTGGAGGTGGTTGAGGAGACTAAGCTAGACAGCACGACTGATGAACGAAACCAGAAGCACACAGTTTATGTTTAGTCTGTAAATCATGCGGTGTCTTCTTTCTTTCACCAAACCCTATTTACACCTGTAAATATACAGTATTACGAAAGCAGGTTATCTGTAAACTACATGTTTTTCTTAAATTTGCGAATAGTCTCCGTGCTTAAAAAAATATAGATTACATTAATTTTGAATTAACTCTTTTTACGCGTGTCGACCCAGAACTCGAGGCTAATATTAGACTTGCTATCACAGGTAATGATTGGCATATTGTCAAAGCCAGCACAGAACTGTCGCTACAGTTCTGCAAAGTAGATTTGAATTATAAATTCGGCAAAATGATGTTGAGTGTAGGATTGTTAAGCACGGTTTCTGGATATATCCAAGGATATCATGCGAGATTTGTCACGTCACGGATATAGGTGGGTGCAAACAGACATTGCAGGGATTGTAATTACATCACTGCTATATACGCTTTTGATCAGTGTGACCGTAGGAACTATAAGATTATTGGCTAATTGGAAAACAGCCTTTTACATGTATCCCTAGCCTTTTTATGTAAGTTTTGGTCACTGTGTTTATAGTTTATGACGAGAGCCATCGCACATCGCGGGAAAAGTCAAGGGAGTTATTGTGAAAGGTTGTTTTCCAATTACCCAATATGTCTTATATCGCCGAGGGTTACGCTTTTGAGCGTTACTGCTGAAAACATAAGTCCTCTGGATTTTAGACTACTTATGAAACTTGCCATGCACTTGTGTGTTGCCGGGGGAGACTGAATAGTGAAACTGTTACCTGATATGCGTGCAGTAAGAAGAAACTCTAAGATGTTGGAAAAGGGGGGGGGGGTGATTATGGCTGCCCATCCCATAAGTGGTCAAAGCTACCCAGAAACCATACTGAAGTCAGGTGTGTCAATCCGAAAGGCACAAATAATGCAGCCGTGCCTTAAACCGTGACACAGCATATTCCGCTACCCGAACTACATCTTCCTAATCTGCAGGAGTTGTGAGAATGAAGGCGAAAGAAGAGGAAGAGAAGCTACGGTACACTATGTACACATTGATTATATTTCTATGCATAGTGATTAACTAATTTAGAGTACAAAAGATACCCCAAAACTATTCAAATACCACGAAGAAACTTGTCAAATTGTGTAACACGTTAAGAATGTATGAAATACTAATTTAAACACAAACATTTTGAACTATAGATTACAAATTATTATGTCGTTTTCTTTCAGTGCTTGAAAAAGGTGGGTAAGCATACAATATTACTTACCATACTGGCAACGAGATCCTTGATATCCAGGTTGACAGGAACAGGAAGTTGGGTATCCGCCATTGCATTGTCCGCCATTATGGCACATTTCGTCAGAACACTGTCCTGGTGAGGCAAAACAAACAATCTATAGATAGCTGTGCAACACGTTTTTCAATAATTTCTTCATGACTGCTATAAATTTCAACTGGTCATATTGAAACAAGTCATATGGAATGTACGATTAAAAATAGACAGCTAGACTTAAAAAATGACTAACAATAATACCATCAACTGGTTGCAAACTTTCACGTGATTCAATACCGCAATCACAAATGTAAAAACAAACATTCTGCATGCATATAACCACTTTGGGGTGGCTGTCCATAGTTTACGTCAAGAATTTGGAGGAAGGGGGCTATTCTTCTTCTTCTTTCGTTCACTTGAAACATGTCTATATCTGTAATTCTGTCTCCTTAATAAAACTCACTGTCTTTTGTAGTTCATACAGTGCCCCATAGAGTTTTGATTCCAGTGTTGTTTCCTCTGGCCAATATGTCTGCCTCAGCGTTTCATGCTCAGAACGAAGGGGGCTATGAAATAGATTCACGGTTCTTGAGAGGAGAGAGTAATGGTGATTGACAAAATTTGACGTCAATAATAATGATTTTATACACCAATTTGTTTTTGTTCTTCAGCGTTCATACTCAAACTCCCACTGGATCTCTCTTGTAGGAGGACAATGGTCCAACTAGATTTCTAGCAGGATAGTCCCGAGAACGGAAATGAGTTGTACTTCTTTTTTGCGCCAATTGCTCGACACATCCATCGTTGGCAGTATATGCAAATTTAATTGATTGGATTTATAAATATCTTATAAAATGTGAAATAAATCATGTAGTTTTTCACACTTTTTCTGCTAAAATGTTTAAGGGTGCGGGAGGGGGGCATTAATGTTCTTTTTTTACTCGACTCATATTTAGCCATGTCATATGAACGTGTATTTGTGCCATTCTTACTTACCGAGTGTTATGTCGTGAATGTGTTCTTTATAATGTGTTTTTGTCGAAACGTCCAGTCTCGTGTTATCGTGTGTGTATCTATGGATTAACAAAACTTCATCACCACGTTTCCTAGTTTCGTATGTTGTTTTTCAATTTTGCTGCTGTTACTACCTGTCATAGATATATCACACGATGGGATTTCGTCAAAAGGCACGATTCAGTGGATGGACCGCTGGATCAGCAACACAAACATAAGGCAGGAAGTGAACTAAGCTGAGACAAATGATTCCCCGACACAAGAGAGTGATAATGATTGAATCACTGTCTGGAAGTAACGATGAGTACAAATAAGCAACAGCAGAAAACAAACAAAGCGATTTGTACAAAAACATATCTAGACATTAAGAGAACAAATCTGAAATGGTAAGTCGATACAGACAAATGTTTGCCAACATGCCCGACTCCTGTTTATGAAAATGTCTGTGGGGAGAAATGTATCTGGCTGTACCGTGTAAAGAAAACAGTTTGGAAATCTGAGAAAATAATCAGATAGTCTCTCTCTCTGCAGCTACCAGCAAGATTTCAGCCAAATATGTTTTATGTTCTTGTGTGTTAAAAAAAAAAAATTAACACATTGATGTAATATTGATATCAAGTCTATGGATCTATGTGGCACAGTGGCTAAGATATTTTTCTTGTGATCAAGATGTTGATAGTTCGATATCTGTCTGTGATATAATGCAAACATCTTGATTTTTTTAGATTAATAGCATGAAACTATGGTGTTACATGTTAGGAGTGGCACTCCAGACGTGCTCTGAATTAGGAGTGACATTCCTAATTAAGAGGAGCGAATTACATATAGGAAATCTCGAGTGTAAATAAAGTCATTCCTCTATGCCTTTTGAGCTTTGAGATCAAATACATTGAGAAACATTACTTCATATATTTCTTCTATTTTTTGTAGTTCGTTATAAATGTATAACTTGAATATATTCTAATAAAGGAGCTTTTAGTCTTAGACCACTAAATAATATTTAAAGTTTGCTCAAGAACGCAATTGGACACATCTACATTCTTTATTGTTCTTGAGTTCAAATGTTTAAAAATGGTATCCGAAGTCTCAGATGATTGATTTCATTGTACTGGAACTTCCACACATGGTCATTATCTTAAAATAGAGAAGTACGTTATTATTTGAGAGTATGAAAACGTAACTCTATACTATAACTCTATACTATAACTCTATACTATAACTCTATACTATAACTCTATACTATAACTCTATACTAACGGTTCTAAATGTAAGCAATGTGGACCACCTTGGGACCACCACAAAAACTTGAAACGGGGGGGGGGGTTGGTACTGTACACAGATTTGAATGAAGGCGGCACGGCTGGTCCGGCACGTGAGAACCGCTACATTCACCAATATGGTACTCTGAAACCCAACAGCATCAATGAGCGCATGTCTCATGTATCACTTTAGTCGATCCATAGTCTCTAATTATTTCGTGTCACATGTTTGTGGTTATTATTGTATTTTCCTTGTCCGGTGCCATATCACTTCTTCCGGTCCATCTATATTATACATACCAAAGTGACCGTCGATGACATTACTCTTCGTTTTATGTTATATGTTTTAACTGTGTTCAATTGTTGTCTTGATAAAAGCCTTTTGGTCGAAACACTATTTGTGTGTGTCATTTTGTGTGTCTCTAGTTATTAGCAAACCTTTATTACCCAATTCCTGGATCTACCTGGTCGACATATAAATACAAACGTCTTCTATTTCTTTCCTTCACTTGAAACATGTCTATATCTGTAATTCTGTCTCCTGAAAAAAAACAGTCTTCTGTAGTTCATACAGTGTCCCATAGAGCTTTGATTCCATTGCTGTTTCCTCTGTCCAATATGTCTGCTTCAGCGTTTCATACTCATAACAGTCTTGAATATATGTTTGGCACTCTGTGCTGCCTGTCCACATGTGCACATGGCCGTGTTGCCAATCTTGAATTATGTGTGCATGTGACTGCGGGGTCGGTTGTGTCTCGTTCTGATGCATAGAATTAACACTTGTTCTGATCATAATGTGATAGTCATCTTGTGTTGGTGTTTGTGGCTTTCTTATTGACTTGATCATCTGTTTTTTTCTAATGGTAGGTAATTGGTACATCTGGTTGGTCTTTTGCAGCACCTTCTTTAGCCAGTTGGTCTGCTTTTTCATTTCCTGGTATTATACAGTGAGAACCTATCCAACTGCATAGTTACCCTATATTGGGTAAGACAGTTCAGTAAGTAGATTTTGTAAGTCTGTTAGTTTTCTAGACTTGAGAGCTTAAAGCACTTACCTTGCATCTGTCAGGAATGCCACGGACTGTGGGCAAGGGCTGCGTTAAGCAGTTTTTCAGTTGCTACCCTAATTTCCTGGATTTCTGCAGCATAATTATTTCAGAATTCCCCTGCTGTTGTTCTGATTGTTATCTCTAAGCTTGTGTGGATATTCTATAAATACACCTACACCTCCTTTACTCACTGCATTATGTGCTTACTTGGCAGGACTGTGGTCGTACTAGAGTGGGAATGCCCGACCAGTCTTAGTTTCCAGCCCCTAATGGATGAATTACGCCACACCACTTCAAGGCGCTGATCTCAATGGGAATAAATTCAGTCAGTTACTTTGTTTTAGGCGCCAAGGTGGTCAAGAATGAAATTGTGGCGAAAAGGAGCGGTGGGACAAAAATGGTTGAGAACTACTGGATTAATCGATGTCCCTAACTAGAAATATACTTTTAATAAATTATCTGTGGCCAGATTTCAGATTCCCAATGCGTGAACGCAAAATATTGTTTGGAATCTTCCCAGTGTAGATTCACATGATAGTACGAGGTAGAACGTGTTTAAAGTGCACATATTTCTAAAGTAGAATAGCTGTGAGACTGCAGTAAGACCGTATAGATAGGTAGATTAACATTAAAAAATAGATTAAGTAGGTTTTAAAGAGAGATTGCAACAGAACTAATAGACGTTACGGTGAAAATGTTCTTAACAAGATAGGGACGAACAAAGAAAAAGAACAGTTTTTTTTCAAAATAGAGAATCATGTAATCGTCACATGTGAAAAGTAAGAAAATATCTCGCAGTTACGGAGTAATACTTACTGGGCTGGAAAGGAAACCACTTTATAGCCAGTCTTATACTAGTAAAACAGACCTTCATTGAGTCAGTGATTTTCAACCTTTTTTGACCAAACCCCTTTTGGGACGATATTTCCTCTAAGGTTCAATATTGAACACTTGTTGCATTTCTATAGGTTTTATTATTTCTATCTAGTTAAATATTGTTATAAATCATCTTCCTGTGGTACATCTTGGAGGATTTGTGATCCATCAATTTTTCATATTTTTTCGTATCCACCCTGAAATCGCTGGTGCCATATGCGCCACCTTGAGAACCACGAACTTAGGCAACACAGACACCTGAAACCTTTTTATAAATCCAACATTTTTTTGTTATTTTGTCACTTCCACATTTGTTATTATATTTAGAATACTGAATATGACTTCTGACCTCTGCTTCCTTTATTATTTGTATTGCCATTCTGTTTTGCGGCTGGGCTATATATTTGCATTTTACATTATATGAAGCAGCTTCCTTCTACGAGATAATCTAGTATGCTACATGCCTCTCTTAACACACATACGACTATCATATTCAGGACACCACGGGTCGTATCACAAAAGGAATGTGCCTTTGCTCAACCTCAACGAATATATAATTGGGTGAACGGTAACAGTCCCATAGCAGCAACCTGCTGTCGGGGATGAAGAGAGCTCTACTAAGCGGCAGCAACTTTTATGTGTAGTAGCCAGTTCCCTTCCTTTCTATGTTTACCTTCCCCAACTCATGCGACAGGTACCCATTTACATCTGGATCTAATGAAAGAGCGTTCATGCTAGGCTGGAAATAACAAACAATTTTTGTGTGTTCGGAAGTAGTTTCAAACTTGGTACGCTGTAACCCGGCACTGGTAAGCAAGCTCACTATCAGCTACGCTACCGCACTCTTCAAATTAGGTAAATAATAAAGACCTATAACCCGTCAATGTTGCAGCGGTGTCACACTGGATACATCAGCACAATAAGCTCTGCAAACAACTATACTCTCAGCCATTTGGACGAGTATAGAAAAATCACGATAAAACCATTTCTTGATGTTATCAAACCATGATTCTTTTCTGTCTCCCTCTCAATCCATGTTCGACTGTTCCTTGCAACAAAATTTTTTTTTAAAGCGAGTGGTGTCTCATTACATGTCCAAACCAATCAAGTTTACGCTATTTCATCTCTGTCACAAATGGTTCTTGATAATCTGCAAATTTGATTATTTACTGCCGGACAAATATATTTGTCTTATGTTCTAGATAGCTAACTCTTAACATACGTCTGCAGCACATACTTTCAAAAGACTGAAACCTTATTTCTGTGTCTGTGTTGATTGTCCAACTTTCACAATTATTTTCGTGGAGCTTAGTGCAGGGGAAACCTAACAATTCCTTGCTACCTTTAGCACCCTACGGCGACACATTTAGCCTGAATTGTTGAATACTAAAGGCGTAATACATTGCCCAGCGCGTGGAACGTAATTCCCCCCCCCCCCAAACAAAAAAGCCAGATTGGTATTTTTTTAAAGAAAATGTTATAGCAACTGCTACTAGCTATATTATTTAACTTCCTATTTCTATTATTAAAATGGCGATATGAGATGTCATTTGATTATGATTTTGAAATCCGAACAATCTATAGCCCTCCACATAAAGCGAAGCGACATGACAGTGAATCGGGTTGTATATACTTTTATTTTATCATATATTCAGTGAAATCATTATTGATTCTGATTCGAAAAAGTAAATATTGAGAGGTAAATTCTTCAAATAGATTAAATTAAATAAATCACGAGGTTCCACGAGGTTTTCCTTATGTAAAATATATAATATTCAACAGATTTGGAGCGACCAAAAATACAATAGGTCTAGATCTAGATAGGTCTAAATCTGCCTTTATCACTTTCTCACACGTCTCGTATCACACACACACAAACAAAACTTACACTAATATATGCAGAATTCAATTCTTTATTTATATGTGCAAATATTATTTAAATATATCTAACAACGACAAAAAATTATAACAATATCAAAACAGCCACCAACGATTACGTAATGTTTCCAAAAACTAATTCCGCGAGTCAGTGGCAGAAGAGACATTACGTAATTGTAAACAGAGGGTGCTAAATGTTAATTATTTTTTAACCATCGAAGCGTGTTATTATTCAAATTTTTAAAATGTACATATTATGCCGTAGCACACACTTTTAGACCGTCTACGCTAATCCGATTTTGTTTTATACGAGCTTTTTTCCATCACAATTAATTGTGATCATGGTATAGGTAATGTAACCTATACGACCTCTGACACCAAAATACAGTGTAGATGTTTGGACTTTCTGTCCTCACTCTTGTGTAATGATCCCTGAGAATGGTATGAGCTGCGTCGTCGTTTATATCTCTTCTGCAATAGTCTGATAAATGCGATTTCAGCATACCATTTTGTGCCATTTTGATCTTCTTAATATGAGGAAGGATCGACCTGGCGTCGTGATTTACCCATTTGTCTGGTAAGCAATGACAAACTACTGAACGTATTTATATTGCTTTAAAAATGCCTCCAAAAAAATGCTAGATTGATGGCTTCATTTTGAATAGAATATGCTACCAAGACTTTATCTAGGGACCAAAAAAGGTCGCAAATTCGACTCGAGTCTTGACATCTGGTTTACAAATGACAATTTTTTTTTATTAGATATACCTGGATCTGTGACTTGAAGATAATGAGTTACGTGCTACGGTCGATACTGTCATCAGGCGGCGCATCGTTCCCTTCAAAAGTATGCCTACATATGGGTTATACAAGTAAAATTAAATCAGTTCTCTATGCCATCAAATTATTAGAGTATCCACATCACTCCATTTCTCCTTAGACGTCTCTTACGACATACATAAAGGTTACAGAAGTAATGTTCAATGCTGTCAATTTAAGCCCAAGAAACATACAGGAAACTTTATTGAGGATTATATGCAGTCCGCTTCTTGAGACAGCATTACATCACTAGTGACATTCCCATAACTGCTCCATTCGCCTGTTCATCAGCCTGCTAAAATTTCATATCGCGGAACAAGTCATGTTCTACATTATTTGGACTTTCCATAGACGTGGCACTTTCTTTTCTCTCTCTTGGTTACTCTTCTTTTGTGTTCGTTCTCAAACTCATGAAGATTAGCATGATGTAGTGCAGAGATATTCCCTTAACTCATATATTCCCTTAACTTAATATATTCTCTTCGATAACAGTTACCATGTTGTTCCAACAAGCCGACGTTGTGCTTGAACTAGTTACAGTCACGGCGTGGGTGGGTGGAAAAGAAACCTGTCGCAAGGGCTAGAGTTGTGCTCTGATGTCGACGTCTGTTTCAGCGGCATTTGACTCGAAACACCATCGAGTCGAATGGCTGCTGGAACAGAGGGCGGAGCACTTATGGGAATGCCCCGCGTGCTGTGAGGCCAGTTTTCTAATCAAGAAGAATCAAGAAGTTCAGAGAAGATAATGATGTGTATCATGGTTTACATATTTATTGCGAAATCTGCGCGTTTCGGCCTGATACATCCAACTTCAACATGACTTTAACCATATTTGGGATGGGACAGCCAACTCTTCGTCAGAGTTTTCTTAGTCGCCTCTTACAATGCATGTAATGGTTAATAGTGTGGCTATTCTCTGCTTCCATTTCGGGCCCTGGAATCACACGGCTTGATTTGGTCACTCCCATTTCTCTCACTCTATGAATATGAATATTATCACTTTCAGTCTCCTTATTGTCACTTTACAGTGCATATATATATTCCCTACTTAACTCATCTCCGTCTCTTCTTATCACCGACTAATTCACTATAACATTGCTCGCCAATGCATCAGTTCTATCATTGCATCTGACGCCTGCATGACTTGGCAGTAGATCATTTGTGATACTTTGGATATTACTGAGAACTCACTGCTTTCTTATTGTGAACTTACATTTACATAGCATGCTATGAGAGTCTAATAATATATGTGTGTTGGTGGTGGCGGCATCAACCAAGTGACAGAGGGTATCTAAAACCTTTATGCAATGTCAGTTCATACATACAAGCATTGATTAGAAAACCATTGCCATCAAGACCATCAATAACGTCGAACTGCAGCGCAGAAACTATGTAAGCACAATCATTGCTGCCACCTGACTGTTCCACCCAAACTTATACCAAGAGGGACCATAATCGAAATGAGTAACCACTGGTGGCGTAGCGTCAATAGACGCTAAAATGCTCGGCGTCCCCTCCCATGATTAAACAACTAAATAGTGCACACAAATGTATAGTTAGTTTACTGTAATCATTAGTAAATGTGTAAATATAAATACAAATATTTCGCCGATTTCAAATAAAAATGTAATCAATAATGATGCAATGCATATATGGGTATAAAACGAAAAAAAAAATAAAGTCTATAATCATTACAGATAGATAATCGCAGGTTTTTTTTTGTTTAAAGTTAATTGCCCCCGACTCCCAAGAATTATCGCGTATGCATGGCCGTCCACGTATATAATGTTTCAATTCAGAGCTCCAACTTTCATTGGCTACATAATACCTGACTTTTGATCTTTTGATGTAATGGTTTTACGAGACGCTGGCTTCAGGCCAATTATACGATTATAAATAAAGTCTAATAACTTGTATTCTGAGAACTGAAAAAGGAATTACCCTTTCTGTTAGACTATTTTATGCGTGCATAGCGAGACCGTCTACAGTATCAAGCTAATGGATTTGTGTGTGTTTAATTAAGATATGAGAGTAAATTTAAAGATTGCAGCAAAGAATGTCCATAGAATAATTTAAACATATTAATAAAATAGCACCGATTCTTTGATGGAAACTCACTAGAAAACGCTTTTCAATAATGTATATGCAGATGAGACAAAGTATTTACACCCTAAAGAACTCCTGGGATTTTTGTTGTAAATGGCATCAATTCCAATAAAGACATTTCTACAGATATAATTATGCCTTCATTCGTGACGTTTTTGATTATTATGGTGATTTCGGTTATAACTACAGTATTTATATACTTGGGTCGCCTTGGCTATTCTTGGCAAGCGATTTTGAGTATACAAATAGTGACCAACAAAAAAGCACGAGAATAATCAAGATAAGAAACGAATGAAGACATAATTAATTCTGTTGAAATGTCGTAAGTACTGTCGATGGTCAAGCATAGGCTCAATCTATCAGGAAGTAACAAAGCTATTCCTTTTAGTGTTGACTGCTACAGATACAGCCAGCAATGAAAGAAGTATGAGCACCATGAAGAGAAATCAGCTCAGAAGTTCCATGGATAAATATCATCTGTCATGTTTGAATTCCCTAGCCATTGAGAAGAAACTATTATTTTCCTTTCATCAGAATCAACATTTATTGAGAGCATACTGAACATTTCTGCAGGGGAAAAAAAGAACAGAAACCTGGATCTTTATTACAAGATTATATAAGGTATGTTTTGTAAACTAGTTAATAGTTTAATATAGTGACGTAAATACGTATTTCTGGTGGGAAAAAGGAGGTGGGAGAAACTACCTACCTACCAAAGAAAGGTAATTCAGCGTGCCCACAGTAAATATTCACGCTACGACACACCATAAAAGTTCTTCTAATGACTACCGTAACCAGGTTACACCATAGTCCCTCAAAGGATCAAGAACATGCCACAAAATAGTCATTCCATAAACTGCTGCTAGATGCCACAACTGCAACCCGGATATGCAGTAAAATTTTAGGTCAAAAAGGCACCCACGCCACAATAAACAAAGCGCCCCCCCCCCGGATGCTCTGATATAATCAAAAAGAGTTTACTCTTCGGTTGAAGGGACGAGCGTTGGCTAAATTAGAAGAATCCACCAGTTAACAAACAACAACAAACAAAAAAGAAATACGTTTATGTTATTTGAAGATCAAGGAAGGTGATGAGAAACGTATCCATGAAGCCACTGATTTGTTTTTATTTCTGCGCTGTCTTTATATGTATAACAAGTATACAAATCATTTGTCAGATGTTTTTTAAAATATTCATTTAATTTAGGAATGTCGAAAATTATTGCAGTATGATCGATATTGCTAGACACCAGAAACGCTCAACATTGACAATGTAAATCTAGACAAACTCGGTTATTATCATTTTCTTCGAGACAAAACTAATCATAACAATTTTTTTTTAAAGAAGTCAAGGCAGGTAATAATAATAACCATCGGTATCTGGTCAACGCGTTGTTTTACTCAGAAGCTTAAGACTGTGAAGCATAGACTCTGAGGAGAAACGATAAACAGAAATGACACTTTCGAGATCCAGCGTAATCGCAGTCTTCAGTCTCTCATTGATTCGCTTGGAAACGGAATACAAATATTCCTCTCCATTTTCTTCTGTATTGTCCTCTATACATTGTTATGTGTTTTCTTCTCCATATTGTTCTGTTTTCCACTCCATTTTCTTATGTGTTTTCCTCTTCATATTGTTCTGTTTTCCACTCCATTTTATGTGTTTTCCTCTTCATATTGTTCTGTTTTCCATTCCATTTTCTTATGTGTTTTCTTCTCCATATTGTTCTGTGTTTTCCTCTTCATTATGTTATGTATTTTCCGAATGCAATGAAAACAATTGGTAAAATGTGCATACCCACGACACGAGCCTGACCTTACATTGTGTGTAATACAGTGACAAGCAATCTCCTCCTTCTTCTGCGCTCATTCTGAAACTCATGCAAATTAGCAGGATGTACTCCTGATAACGGAATGCTTTATGTCATGGTTTACAGATGTGCAGCGATATTTGCACATTTCAACCTTAATACGTCTGGCCTCAGTATAGCTTCTAGTTCACCGTGACCTATATGAGATAAGAGAGCCAACTCTACCCCATAATCCCCTTAGTCGCACCTTACATTGCATGGAAAATGAACAGCATTGCTATTCTTTGTTTCTCTTTCGCGCTCCGGCCGATCCTGTTGTCTTAGAAATGTTCTTGATAGTTAACATTAACGTAGCAGCTGATGCACATGGCACTTCAAGAGTACATTCTAATTCTTTCTTATACCTAAGTGCTAGAGCCTCAGTACATCATTTCGTGATGATAAGCTTTCTTCTCATGAACATTTTCTGTGAGATTTTCAATAAGAAATCTCCGTAATACTTCTTCCGCGTTCGCTCTCAAATAATTATTACAAATCTCGCGTGATTTCCGTCAGGAAGCGTGAAGTACGTTGTGATACTGTTTAATTTGCGACATGTAGGCATAGGACATCTGATTTCGGCATGCATTTCATTCGGTGAGGTTCCATAACCTATGACAGACTTCACATCTGTCGTCAGGCAACGAGTCTGTATCAACTCTACCATGTGACAGCTTATCACCAATTGTGTCACTGGACTTTACAGACCAAAAAATGACACTGGGTAGCAATCTCCGAGATGGTAAGCAAGCATTTAGACTTGGCTCGTTTACGTCTATCTCGTACGTGATGGTCATTTGCAAATGGACTTGTCTCGCACTCGTATATCCAAGAGTATTTAACCGTTTCACGTTTGTGAGCATGGTTCTGGTATAGCAAATACTCTATAGAAGAGTTGGTCTAGCGTTGCATAGCACTCTTAGCCGAGGTTTTATTGTGAGTGTCTCGTCCAAGTCTGAGTCTCTACACACATATAAGAGCACCACAGGGCATGCTTCCGGAAGATATCGAAACGCTTATTCTGGAGCTAAACACTTCTTTAGTTACAATTTCCGTGTATAGTTTTCTCCACATTGTTTGCACATGGTACTGCCCTCTAGCGTTGTGCTGTCATCTCATTGTACTCATATTAACCTTACTTCTGATACTTTCTCACTATTCTCGCCGCTCTTAAGCTTGGGACATCACAGTTCGGCCGTCCACGCCAGACGCTGTCTTATACAGCTGTGACATTATTTTGAATGACGAAACCGAGGGGTGTCATTTAAAGATCTTGCTTGTTCTTTGCAATCAAATATCACTACTTCTCGATCTACACTTTCTGTACACGACACAAAATTCGTTGGTCAGACTGCTTCCTACGAGCTTCAACGCAATCTGTTTCCATGGTGCACTGCGAAGATGTGCTCTTAGGGTCTTGGTTATCTGCTAACCCTGTGTTTACAGGAGAGCAATGCAAAGCCCATATATTTCTTTTTATACACTCTTAAGGTCCGTCTTAAACACTTGCATTCTGACTCACTGATTTTGCTTCTAAGTTAGAAATTAGAACCATATCATCTACAAGCGATATCATTGAAATAATTTCTTGATCTCATCACTCTTGTAATCTTCTGAGTACGTTGTGTTTTTCCGTTGCGTGATTTGATAACGTTAGCCTTGAATATCAATGGAAGATTGGGTCACACAATACCACACGGTTTTAAACTATCGTGAACGCTTCTGTTTGTTTTGTTTTCTTTTGTACTGTATCTTCTAAATAAACTGCACGAATTATAGAAAAATAGCACTGATCAGTCATGCCAGCAAGATACTTCTCAAAATAATCATGAAAAGACAGGAACAACATATGTAGTTCAGGCATGTATCAGACATAACAGAGGCACCAGGGATCACATCTTCAACATGAGAAATATAATCGAGAAATTCAGAGAGTTCAAATGCAGACATACACATCTGTTTCATTGACTACTCAAAGGCGTTTGACTGCGTAGCACACCAGAAATTATGGAACATAATGGGAAATATGGGCTTTCCACACTTTTCTCATTAAAATGCTTTATAAAAAAACAACAGGTTTCTGTTCGTCTCGACGGAGAAAAATCTGACTGGTTTGTAAAAAAGAGTCAGACAGGGATGCATTCTCTCATCACACGTTTAACATTTATGCAGAAAACATCTTGCAAAATGTACGAGAAGACCCACGAACTATTTCACACCCTTAATATCGGACACGAAATCCCAGAAATTAGGTATGCAGATTACACCACACTAATATCAAGAAGTCTCACAAGTTTAGAACAAATTGTTGTCAGTCAAACATCATAGTGAGACACAAAACCTTGTCCTTATTGCATTAAAACACAACTAATGCATGGAAGCAGAGATGAAGTTACACCAATAATCCACTGCAGACTGTTGGGTCACCTTTACCGATTGAGGATCTCATACACAGATGAATGTCCATGTGGATCCGGAACCCAGACCCCGGAACACATACTTCAGGCCTGCCCAACATACAAAGAGCAGAGACAGCAGACCTGGCCAGAGGATACAGACTTGAGGCAAAAGCTATGGGGCAGCCGCTCTGACCTGGAGAAGACAGTGGACTTCGTCTTGACGACAGGCCTGACAGTATAGCATGACCACAGATGCTGAACGCAGAAGAAGACACCTAAAATATTCAATGACAAAGGGTAACTAGAAAATGTAAACAACTGAAAATCTAGGATCAACCATCAACACCAAATGAGATTGCTCTGCAGCCATTAGAAAGAGATTAGCTATTGCAATACAAAAAAAATCACAGATGAAAAATCTATTGCAAGGTTAAATAGAAAAACAAAGTTACAACTACCAAGAAGCTACATCTTTCCAGTGTCAAATAGGATTCTGAGGCGTGGGCAATGACATCGAGGATGGAAAAGAAATTATCTGTATTAGAAATGAAATTCCTTAGAAAGGTCCTAGAAATATCATGAACAGAAAAAAAGAATAGCGCAGATGTTCGCAAAGATCTGAATATAGAAGAAGAATGGCTCATTAAACCTTTTAGAAAAACGCAACCTTACATATTTCGGACCTATAAAAGACAATGGCTTGGAAAGATTAATCTTGGAGCAGAAAGTTCCGGGAAAGAGAACAATAGGCAGACCAAGACTACGATGGACACATGACCTTCAAAATATAACACTGGAATAAGCTCGCACGAACTGTGAGACTTACAGAATGGCAGTGAGTACAACGTTCATCAAAGGACACGTCACATAGAGAGAGAGAGAGAGAGAGAGAGAGAGAGAGATCTTCTAAATAATTACCGAAATGAACCAACCGTTGATGTGTCCTCTAGCATGGTTGTCTACTATATAAGACCTGAATGAGAAATCAAGCCGTCTTAATGACTCATTTGACTATGAATATGAACTACTGCAGGGTGTAAACTACTGCAGGGTGTAATGCAGGGTGTAAACTACTGCAGGGTGTAATGCAGGGTGTAAACTACTGCAGGGTGTAATGCAGGGTGTAAACTACTGCAGGGTGTAATGCAGGGTGTAAACTACTGCAGGGTGTAATGCAGGGTGTAAACTACTGCAGGGTGTAATGCAGGGTGTAAACTACTGCAGGGTGTAATGCAGGGTGTAAACTACTGCAGGGTGTAATGCAGGGTGTAAACTACTGCAGGGTGTAATGCAGGGTGTAAACTACTGCAGGGTGTAATGCAGGGTGTAAACTACTGCAGGGTGTAATGCAGGGTGTAAACTACTGCAGGGTGTAAACTACTGCAGGGTGTAATATACTGTTCATCATCACCTTCTTCTTATAATCCATGTCGTGTGGCATTGGTAACCATATCTTTCCACATTCTTCTGTTTCGCATGCTGTCAATCATTTGCAATACCGATGTTCTCCCATGCCACTATGCCAAGCTGTTAAGCATGATGTCTCTTATTCTTCCCCTACCACTCTTGCTCTTCGTTCTTTCTGTTTTTAATGATGTGTTCCATCTTTTCTCTTGTTATGTGCCTAAAAATGTGATGTGAGTGAATAGCTATTTTAAATTAAATTTTTTTTTCAAGATATCTGCTGTTGGCAACAACACCGAGCCATAGTCGTAGAGCTTCTTTGGCTGATCCTTTTTCGATGGCCACAGTTATATTCCTATATCATTCTCATACTGTGCTGTGAAGGCTCGTGAACTACGTACACTTCTAACAACAGAACCAGTGTTTATAACCATATCACCATCCTTGAAATTCTCAATGATCATTGCCTACATCCCAGGCTTAACAGCAATAGGACACTTCTCCCTATAATCACTATCAAGAAAATAAGCTAATCTACGGGAACATTTGTCCAGTTTACACTATTTGTTCAATCCTCCAGTGAGCCAATACTGTGTTTAACTTCCTCAGCAAGCCCCCACGACTTTCCTATTTTAGTCTACTATTGTTCATTCTATGTTTTTCAGTATGTAGTAGACACTCTTTAACATCATTGGTTTGGAGGAAGCCTCTTGCTTGGCACAACTGTAAACTATGTTATATTACAGAGTCGGATAGCCCAGCAAGAATCACATTGCTCATACAGACAATTCTCGTGCAAACAAGAATGATACGCAATGATAATCATCATCATCAGTAAGTGCCGTCTCTGCAACGAAGGTCGGCTGCAACGTATCTCCAACATCTCCTGTCTTGGTGGTGCACTCTGCTAGACTGTAACCTGTCCATCGTGTGATGTTACTCTCCCACTTGTATCTCTGCCTAACTCTTGCTCGCTTCCCTTTGACTTTACCCTCAAGTAAGGTCTTCAATAAGGTGTCATGTCTTTTAATGTGTCCAAAGTATTTTATTTGCCTGATCTTTATTTCTCTTAGTAGTTCTTTCTTCATATTAAGTGTCTTTAGCACCTCTTTATTTGTTTTCTTCTTTTTCCATGATGTTCTCCCTATTCTTCTATATACCCACATCTCAAAGGCATCAATTATGTCTTCTAATTGTTTATTTAGTGTCCATATTTCTGAGCCATACATTAATATGGAGTAGATATAGCATTTTATAATTCTAATTTTTAACTTGTTTGTAATTTGTTTAGATATTAATAATTTCCTCATGTCATTGAAGATACTTTTAGCCATTCCTATTCTCCTTTTAACTTCTGTTTCACATCTGCCATCATTTGTGACTATGTGTCCAAGATATTGATACTGTTTTACTTGTTGTAATTTCTCTCCCTGTATGTTTATTTTTACCTCCTGTTCTTCTGTGTCTTTGCTGATTATCATGGTTTTTCTTTTTTGGATATTTATATCCAGTCCATATTCATTACTTGATTTATTGTCTTGATCTATTAGTCTTTGTAGTTCATGTTCACTTTCTGCTAAAAGAACAGTGTCATCTGCATATCTAAGGTTGTTTATTTGTTTTCCCATTGATTTTGAGTCCTGGTATTTCTTCTATATTTTTAAAGATATTATCTATGTAGATATTAAATAGGCTTGGTGATAAAATGCATCCTTGTTTTACCCCTCTTCTTATTTCTATGTATGGAGAGTAGCTGTTTTCACACCTTATTGATGCAGTTTGTTCCCAGTATATATTTCTAATCAGTCTGTATTTTCCATATATGCCTATTTCTTGAAGACATTTGATTAATTTTTCATGTCGTACTCTGTCAAAGACCTTGCTGTAGTCTATGAAGCAAATATAGATACTTTTTTGGACTTCTATATATTTATCTATCACTAGCCGGATACTCAGTATAGCTTCTCTGGTTCCTTTGTTTTTCTTAAAACCGAATTGTTCTTCACCGACCTCCATGTCTATCTTGTTCTTAATTCTTTCATGTATTATCTTGAGAAGTATTTTAGTTAGATGGCTCATTAGACTTATTGTTCTATATTCTGTACAGTCCACATCCCTGGGCTTCCTAGGTAATGGTATGAATATTGATGAAGTTAGGTCTTTAGGTATATGGCCTGTTTCGTATATGTCATTGCAAATTTCTGTGATAGTATCTACACCAAACTCATTTAGAGTTTTTATTATGTCTGCTGTTATGTTGTCCGAGCCTGCAGCCTTTCCACATTTTATTGAATTTATTGCATGTTCTACTTCTGATTTCAGTATTTCTGGTCCATCATTGTTGTGTATTGTTGGGTTTTTTTTCTGTTGGTCGTCAAACAGTTCTGTCACATAATCTGCCCATCTTGTAAGTGCTTCTGTTTTATCAAATATTATTTTACCATTTTTATCTTTAAAAATGATACTCATTGCAGGTATTATCCAAACCTTTCTTCTGCGTCTTGCTGAGTTATACTTTCCAATGCATACTCCATCACAGAAATAACTAATCCATGAATATATAGAAGGAAGATAGTGTATAAGAAATAGTAACGTCTGTGGAAAAGTAGATGGTGTATAAGAAATAGTAACCTCTGTGGATTCTGAGTATCAGCAATTACTTTTATTTTGTTGTTGTTGTGAAGGCCTGTTATCTATTCGTGTTGCACGATACCATGATTGTTGATACGCCTCTCGAGCGGTTTTTTCTGACATCAGCGTGCGTGTGCATTCTTGGGCAGGGTTACGTCCTGCTGAACGTTATGGATGGCCAGACTAATCTTAGTTTCCACCTCATTTGGTTGGACTAAACCCATATACACTTCAAGGAGTTGGCCTCGGGGGTGATCACTTTCATTGCTGACATTTCCTGGCCCGTGAAATGATGTGAACAACATGAACACTGAAGTTTCAGTCGAAAAACTCACCCAGACATTTCATTATTCTGGATCT
Organism: Meghimatium bilineatum; assembly: GCA_034231615.1. Taxonomy (NCBI): domain Eukaryota; kingdom Metazoa; phylum Mollusca; class Gastropoda; order Stylommatophora; family Philomycidae; genus Meghimatium; species Meghimatium bilineatum. The sequence continues at coordinate 30,586,247 of CM067300.1, read as the reverse complement.
TTCAAGGATGTACACAAAGTAACATTTGATATTGATCTATTTACACAAACAAAGTCACATTTGATATTGATCTATTTACACAAACAAAGTCACATTTGATATTTATCTATTTACACAAACAAAGTAACATTTGATATTGATCTATTTACACAAACAAAGCAACATTTGATATTGATCTATTTACACAAACAAAGCAACATTTGATATTGATCTATTTACACAAACAAAGTAACATTTGATATTGATCTATTTACACAAACAAAATAACATTTGATATTGATCTATTTACACAAACAAAGTAACTTTTGATATTGATCTATTTACAATGTATTATACAGTTATACAAAGACTAAAATTACAGATGATTTAGATCGATAAACTATTGCACTTGAGTGACTACATAACTATCGACACAAAGTATACACAGTAACCAATGAAAACTACACACATACAAAAAAATCAAATAACATTAAAATCTCTCTTCCATGACTCTTACTTGCTACCAAATAACAAGAAAATTTACAAAAATAGTCACAAAAGCAAAGTAATGACTCTATATTCAATACTGCGCCATAGTGAGCGCCTAACTATTATATTCGCACTGGGCGCCATATACACTACTTCTTTATGGCATATTACAATCTTACGATGAGTCGCCTACTGAACTGTATAATTGTCACGGGACAGGCATGGACGTTCGGATTTGCACCGACGCGCAAGTTCGACCGATTTGTGCTTACGAAGCCAGCACACTAACCACTATACCACAGAATAGACAAGAAAATAATATTCTACCACCTTTTATTTATTTATAGTTCATTTATTCTCTGCAAAAATGAGGGGAAAATAGAAAACACCCAGTAATCCGTAATCATGAACCTTCACATATAACGAATCATACAAATCAATCAGACATTAGACTCTAGGAAGACAATAGACTTGCTTTGTATTTATTTAGCGAAAAGATCACGCTATCACTGGCAGTTAGCGGTGATAGCGTGCACGTAAACGGGGCACGATATGTAGACAGCGGGGAACAGTTCAAGGGTGAGTCGTGCCTTCGTAGACAATTCTTTGGTCAACGTCACAACCTTAGGCCACTCCGGTTATTGTTGCATTTTTCATTGGCTGGCGAAAGTATAAATAACGATGTATAAAAATTAACGATCAATGAAAATCGCAGCAATAGTCCGACTGGCCTAAGGAACTACGGTTACACGCAGGACTGTCTAACGAAGGTCACGGTTGATATTTGTGAATGCTTTTATGTGCTTTGGTGTGTTACAGACAAATCTCAGGTAATCAATAGACAGATATTATCATCATCATCAGGTGTCATTCCAGCTGGCGTAGGCGATCATGGCTCTCCGCAGCCTTGTATTATGAATCCAGATCGTTATTGTGTGTGTCCATGCCGTGCAAGGTTGTTAAACTAATGTTTTCTCACGCTGTCGCCCTCTGTCTCTGTTACCTTCAATCTTGCCTGTTGTGACTATGTTCGCGACTATGTCTATCATCAGTGTCAGATCCATAGACACTAATTCCCGTGTAATAAAATAGTTTTGAGACCTCATTGTCTCATAGATACTAATTCCCGTGTAATAAAATAGTTTTGAGACCTCATTGTCTCATAAAGTGGCCAAAAATGAAGATTGTCTTTTTCTTATATTATTAAGGTCTGTTTCTCATTTGACAGAAACAAGCGTACAAACAGCACACAAGAAGGTCATCTCCAGAGAACTCTTCCACCCCTGATGCCGCAAGGCACACAAGGGCCACAGCGTATAGGTAGATAAATAGAACACTTCTACATTAATATTTCTGACAGTCCATGGTATTCTCAGCTTTCTTCTGTAGAACCACATCTCTATTGCCTCAGATTTCCCACTTTCATTTTTGTGAATTATCCAAGACTCGCACCCATATGTTAGTATATGTGTTATATAGCACTGTAGAATTCACTTCCTCGCCTCTAATGACAAGGTCATATTACACAACATATTTTTCCTTTTTCTGAATGTTGTTTTTGCCTGCCCTATTCTGCTTCTAATTTCTATTGAGCTTCTTCCATCTACTGTAATCGTTGTACCCAAATATTTGAATTGGTAGACTTATTTTAAATTATATCATTGACTTTGATCTTGCAAGTTGTGATATTTTGTTTCTTTGAAATAACAATCACTTCTGTTTTCTTGATATTTAGGAAGAGGCCTTTCTCTTTACTTTCAAGACAGATATACAAATAGCATAAAGTGGATGGGTGAACAGATTTTTTAGACGCAGATCGATGAGTGGGTGCAACTTTATCTTTGGATAGGTGGGTAAATTGTTAGCAAGACTGACAGAACAGATCAGGTCAGACCGAGCTGGAATGACAAGTCTGTAACGCCCTCTCTTTAGACATAAAACAATGGTGTGCTCACTGACATTGTCAGTTACAAAAGAGACATATACGCACAAAGACTCAAAAAGCAGACACACTTGACTTTTGTTGTCCGCGGTTTTCCGAATATGTATTACGTCTCTGTCAGCAGAGCAGTAGCTACAGCACAATTAAAAACCGTCGGAAGTAAAGACTTCTAAACAGAAAGTAAACAAGCCTTTATTTGTTACGTTTTTTTATTATTGTCGTTTTTTTTCTCTTCCGTATTTATATACTTAGAGTCGCATGCCAAAAGAAACCAAGACCTACCAACGAAGTGCAAGGAAATTATAAAAATCAACCTTTCGGGTCATGTTTACTTTCTGTACACATGTCTTTACTGAAGCCCGATCATGGTACCATTCATAGCAGGTAACTTCCTAGCTTCAAGCGATAATCTATATAGATCTCCACGCACATTTAAAAAAAATCACTTGTTAACACTACGTGGGGTATTGAACTAGAGACCCATCGAACACAATGCAAATAAAGCTTATGGACACTTTGTAACAGGCTATAATTTTTTTTAAAGAGAGCATCTTGCTGAATATATGATAACAATAAAATGATGCTGAAATAATACCTTTAGCCATAAATTATAAGTTAACATTGAACAGCTCACGTTTTTTTGCTTGCATCACTTTTGAGGTATAGGTACAGCCTATCGTCAGTGTCAGGTCCATAGATACTGATTCCCGTTTAATAAAATAGTTTTAAGCACTCCTAACTTGTCTGTTCTTCTCAGGCATTCTAGTTATTTATATTAATTGCAATTTCCCGTTCTACAATGCTCTAAATATCCAGTAAACAGCTAGAGCCGCTGCGGGAGGTCGGAAAGAACATGAAAGATAACACACCATCAGGCAATTACATCGGCCAGGCAATAGACAATTACTAGACGTACATTGCTTTAGATAATTATGGTAGCTTAACGTTGAAAAACATGAATGTATGGCAGAATGTTGTGTTAAATGAGAGTTATAGCGGTAATTATTGAATAGAATATTCATTACATTGGGTTACTGACAGATTGTTGGTATGTTACTGCACAATAACTGTTTGTGAATGTAAATACGGTGGAATGACATTATAGCAATTTTGTTCAGAACAACGAAATATGTATGTTTCCTTTCGTTTTCAAAACCTCTGTATGCTTTGCAGCGTTAGGAGTATAAGAATTGTCTGTAGATGGCTTTTCGTGTACTTCAAATATGCCTGTTTTCGTTGAATCTTTTATTTCTGTAATCCATCGTTCGCAAGGTCTTCCCCTGGCTTTGTATCTATCGTGTCTGTATAGTAATGTATAGTAATGTTGTTTGAGAGGCACTGTCTGATGGTAGTCTAGAACAGGGGTCGACAACCTATGGCACGCGTGCCACACTTGGCACGCCAAGCAATTTCAAATGGCACGCAGAATCTTCACGTTTCCTGTATAAAGTTGATTATAAATCGATTAGCGCGGTTTCCTCGCTCATTTCGGCACTCTGAATAATTTGAAACCTTAAGTTGGCACACAGTTAGCAAAAGGTTGCCGACCCCTGGTCTAGAAGCTTGTGAAACCCACTTGATCTGCTGTCTTCTGATGTAATCTAGGATTGGCATTGTGTTTATTAGTCTTTCGATGTTTTCGTTTCTGATTCTGTCTCTTATTGTTACTCCGCGGACTCTAGGTGGACAAGTCATTTCTGTTGTAACAAGTTTTCATTTGGATTCTATTGTTAGTGTCCACGTTTGACATTGATAGCATAGTGATAGTATGATGATCGTTTTATATAGTGCAATTTTGGTGTTTGTGTTCATATATTTCTTTTTGAAAATATGAGACATCTGCCCCCAAGATCCGGTATGATATGTTGCATCTATTTTGGAATTCTTTGGTGTATCTGCCATTCGATGATATGATGCTTCCAAGATAAGAGAATTCTTTCACCTGTTTAAGTTGTTGGTCAACCATTAGGATAGTGATGTTTCTTTCTGTTTTTGCAATTTACATTACCTTAGTTGTTTTTTTCCCAGCGTTTATCTTCATGTTAAAGTATCTACATGTTGTGTGAAGTCTATTTATATGTTGTTAAAGTTGTTCTTTTGTTGTTGATATTATTGCTTGATCGACTGCAAAAAGGAATTCGCTCAGGAGAAATTTTATGTTGTTTTCTCCATTAGTCTTTGCAATTTTACATAATGCAATCGATATATGTGATACAAGGGAGATAGAACACATCCTTGCCGCACTCCAGAGTGTATTTGGAATTTATCTGTGAGCCCAAAACTCGTTCTAACTGCACATTGACTGCCTTTGTAACTACTTCTACATAAGTTGATTAGGTGTTGTGGAACCTTATATTTTGATAGTATTTTCCAAAGTTGTCTGTCTACTCTGTCGAAGACTTCCTCTTGGTCAAAAACGCAATGTACAAGTCTTTGTTGTTTTCAATTTTTTGTTTGGCCAATTGTCTGAGTGTAAAAATGGCACCTGTACAGCTTTTGTCCATACGGAATCCCAACTGAGTGTTGCTAAACTGTGGTTCTATGAATGGTCGTAATCTTTATAGAATTCTATTGAAAATTTTTCCAGTGTGGCTTAGAAGTGAAATACTTCTGTACTTTGTACAATTTCTTTTGCTGGCTTTTTTTTAACTTCCAGGTAGGTTTTTTATGATAAGCTTCCAGATACCTTTTTTTCTTCTTACATAATTTTTCAAGTCTTCTGGAGTTTCTTTGATTAATTAGACTTGTATGTTATCAGTTCCTGTGGTTTTGTTTGATGGGTTTGTGTGTATGGCGTTTTCTATTTCTGCTAGCAATATGTTTGGTTCTAACTCTTCTGTTATATTGTTTAGTATGTTGTTGTTTCCTCCACCTTTTAGATTTATCAATTCTTTACAATACTGTTTCCGCCCTTCCGTGATTCATTTCTGGTAATTGCTTGTCTTTCCATTTTCATTATTTATTATTTCGGTTGGTTCATATTTATCTGTCATGTTTCACATATTCTTAATTTGTATGTATAATTTCTTTGTTGTTTGTTTGTAATCTGTACTTAATGATTCACCATATTCTTTCTTGTCAAGTTTTAGTTTTAGCATCTTTAATCATTTTCTTTTTTATTTATTGAGCTGACCTGTACTCGATAAAACCTTGCGATATGCTTGCAGCCAATTTATTGAATTTGTGTTTCTTATCTCTTATGATTACTTTGACTTCCTTGTTCTACATTGGTGCTACTCTGGGTTTTCTACCTTTATGTTTCAAGTATCCACAAGTTTCTCCCGCTATTTCTTTTATAGTTTTCTTGAATTTTTTTCATTCTTCTTCAATTCAGACTTGGTAGTTATTGGTAGCTTTTCAAATTCTTCTCAGAATCTTTGTTTACAATGTTCTCGTATATTAGTATCCGGTAAGGTTTTTAGTTTTTCTTGCATGTTGGTTATAACTAGTTTGTTGCGTTCCTTGTTGTTCTTCGGTCTTTTTATTTCAACTATTGATATCACTGCTTTGTGGTCGGTGTCTTTGCACACATTTTTAATTGCTCTTGCATCTCTTATAATTCGTCTATTATTTATTTCTGCTGGTTTGTTGGTTGGTTGGTTGCTGATCCAGCGGTCCATGGGCTCATGCCCTTTGACCTAATGCCATTAAATGACATTATAATGCTTGGAAGGCTGTGGATTTTCGACCCACAGCGGGACAGAGCCAGAGAATATCACACCTCCAGGTAGGTAAGTTTCAACCTATGCACTGCTCCTAGCCACTGTAGCCAAGATAGGGTTCACTGTGCTCATTCCCCGCCACCAATTGACTACTGGCTACGCCAAACTTCTGCTCCAGGCATGCAACCAAATGTTTAAGTCAAAAGGGTTGTCACGTCCTCAGTCACTGTGCTTCTATGATGGGTTTCAGCCATAGGAAAAAACAGTGTTGTCAGTTTCCTCCTCCCCAGTGCTGCACAGTACATCCCAACCGCAGAGGGTGCATACATATATATTCAGGTAAACATGAAACACATTTCAACAACAAAATAAAAGCATAAATTGTATAGATGACGTGCCATGAAGCTTCTCTAAGAAGATAACCTCAATATAACGGCATGTCATCCACTTAGGTTTTCTGTTGCATGGGTGGTATTTCTAGTGGGCCATTGGTGAGACCCACAGACGCAACCACATGCGTATTTATTTCTACTAGTATATTCTATTTGACGTTTGAAATAACGATCGTTCCATTTGTACCACGTTTATGTCTGGGATCCTCTGTGTTTGAAGAAGGTGTTAGTGACGAATAAATTGTATTGGTTGCATGTTTCTAAAAGTCTATACCAGTTGTCGTTTTTCCTGTTCGTTCTATCGCCAGATGTTCCTGGATATGCTTCTATTCCGTATCGGCACTTTTCTAAATGGACGTTTAGTCTCCAATGACACAAAAACATTTTTCTCTGTTTCCAGTGTTCAATAACACGGCCGAGAGGTTAGAACGCTAGTCTCACACGAGTGAGGTCTAGAGTTCGATCCCCGGTAAGTAATGGGTTTTTTCTGTCGGAGGGTAAATTAAAAAACTCACCCTCTACATGACGTGGCGACAGCAAGAGCATGCGGCCTTTATCACACAGCTATTCCATCCGCTCCCTGCAACGCCTGAACTCGTAAAATGCAGTATTGGCAGTTTAAAAAAAATTAATCATTGAAGTTTTCAAAAGATTCTCCACACTCAACTTAATTGTTTCATGCCTCACATGGTGCGTAACATTTGAATAATATAGGCTGTACTTAACACCGTTCACTGTCACAACAACTTTCTTATCCTTTCTGATACGTAATTGATATTCACTATTCCTCGCGAGGGCACTGGGTCTATTATAAATTCGATCCTATGTTTAGCGTGTGTTTAAGGTCAATGTGTATTAGGATAGTTTAGATGCTGTTGATAGTTTAGATACAATGTCTTTAATTCTGGTGTCTGACAGGACTAATATTCAAATATTTCGTTCCTTCATTTCCTCTATGAGATATTCTACTTTGTTTCTTAATCCACAGATATTTATTGTTCCAAATTTGGTACCTTGTTTATGTTAGAATGTTGTCTTCTGAAAATTCTCCATGTTTCTACGAGCGTTTTACTTCTACACTGTCTATTTGCTAGACACATTTTTGATAAATGGTTTTGTCTCCACTTCTTACTTCTATCATCTGCCTTACTTATTCACTACCTGCCTAACGTGCTAGCACAGAAGCATCTTATGCTAAAGGAGTAAATCCCCACAGAATATCTGGAGGGGACATCCTAAGGCATTCAATGGTGTATGAAACTATCTACTGGAAACTGCAAGAGTTATGCTTGTCTTAAATCGCATTGCAGTTTGTCCACCATGGAACTAATCAACACAGTCGAGAGTGGGATAGTGCAAACGGGTAAAGCACTTTTTTCCATAAAAACTGCCTGGACACTCAGGCATGTGTGAAAAATATAGTGCCCGTCACTCAGGCACCTGTGAGACATGTAGTGCCTATGTGTCTTGGCAATTTACACTGGCCCGCTTCCTTACTGTTTTCTAAAGATGCAACATCTATTATACATATATATGCAAAGGGTTTGAAGGTCTCGCCAGCGGACCACTAGAACATCCACCGTGCACAACAAACCCCTAAGTCCATATAAATCGACTTTCCTCTAGTAGAAGCCGCACATCAATTCATGTGCACATTAAAGTTTCTATCCCCTGTGAGTAGGCGACCTTGTCACGGTATTGCACACTGCTGAGAGATGAAGTCTTCTGCCTATAAATAAAACTCAGGGAACCCTACCTCCCTTCCACACACACAGACAGACGCATTTTATAAGCACAAGAGGATACAATGTAGACGTATCATTTACAGGGCGTGTCGGCAGGGGCGTATCGACGGGGCTTGTGCTATACGCCCTACTGCCTGGAAAACAAAGAAAGGAGTGAAATGTTGGACATAGCTAACTGATCCCACAGAAATTGTCATTAGAGTGAAAGTAATCCAGACCCGTGAACTGTGGTCTTTGGTGGAAATGTAAGCATGTCGTGGTGTGTGATATCACTGTCCAGAGACGGAAACTCAAGATATACATTAGTTTTGTCTCGGTCATAACGTGGGAAAGCAGTATTTTAGCACCTTTATGAGAGAACCAGGACACTGTAGAGGCCAGTACAAAGGGGCCGTAGACTATCTAGTGGGACAGGTGTGTTTCCCACTAACACATAGGAGATAAGATGTTCGATTTTTGTTACTTTGTTACCGAGAGAGTTTCCAAGAGAATGAAGTGAAAGCGGAGTTAATTCATGTGAGTGGTAGAATTCAATATCGGGTGTATCAGTCAAAATAGTCTTAACTACTCACACAGACCATCATTCGAGATTCGAAAAACCAATCGGCAGTCCAGATAGGACGTGTAGCATTTAGTCTCGGGGAGACGAGTAAAACTAGTTGGTTACTAAGAATGAAAACCGAGCAGTTGTAAGGAAAGGACGTAGTTGGTTTTAGAGTCTCAGACAGACTCGATGAAGTAGTTAGTCTGAGAGAGACGAATTGACCGCCAGGACAACTTGAGCGTTTTCTAGATTTGAAGAGAACGAAGCATCTGGTTGCAAGACTAGGTTTTGCGGAATTACCATATCTGTTTTTTTAATCGTACAAACTAAGAAAGAGAGTAGCATCATAGCTATGCATTCTTACGCAGCTCGAGGTGAGAACATACGTACGATTTCATGAGGCCGAGGTGAGAACATACGTACGATTTCATGAGGCCGAGGTGAGAACATACGTACGATTTCATGAGGCCGAGGTGAGAACATACGATTTCATGAGGCCGAGGTGAGAACATACGTACGATTTCATGAGGCCGAGGTGAGAATATACGTACGATTTCATGAGGCCGAGGTGAGAACATACGTACGATTTCATGAGGCCGAGGTGAGAACATACGTACGATTTCATGAGACCGAGGTGAGAACATACGATTTCATGAAGCCGAGGTGAGAACATACGATTTCATGAAGCCGAGGTGAGAACATACGTACGATTTCATGAGGTCGAGGTGAGAACATACGATTTCATGAAGCCGAGGTGAGAACATACGATTTCATGAAGCCGAGGTGAGAACATACGATTTCATGAAGCCGAGGTGAGAACATACGATTTCATGAGGCCGAGGTAGTTGGTTTTTAGAAATAAATACGCATATAGATTTTGAGTAGAAATCGCTCACCATTCCTGGAAGTTATCCCAAAAATTTGTTCAGGATTAGAGAATATATAATATTACATTAGTGGAAGCAGCGTACATATGACAGAGTTGGCAGACAGTGTATGCGTGTATCCTCTCAAATGCTTATATCTCATAGATATTGTGAATTTTATCAATAAACATTTCGTGTTGGAAATTGTTCTACATAAATTTTGTCAGCTCTGTAAAAACAAGACTGCATGGGCATACATTGCATCACGCCATAGACTTTCCCTGTGGTGCCATGCATAAAAGACAGGCACGGGTAGTATCCTGCAATCTTCAGATCAGATGTACTGGCTAAGATTTGATAGAGATAATATTCGTATAACTACGACAGAGACGCTTGTGACCTATTGCTACGACAGTGATGCCGTGTCTCTAGATGATGCTTCCAGAGACATAAGCTATAAAAGCATACAACCATATCTCTATTCAGAATTCCTGAAGAACTAATTCCATGAAGAAGAAAAATATACATATACAATAACTATTCAGATTTAAGAAGGATAGATAGATCACGTGACCCACACACAGGTCACATATTGTCTTTTTTTTGGTAATTATATATATTATAAATAATTGTATATATCTGTGCTGCGGTTTTGTTGTAAGAGTCGCAGAATGGGATGACAATTGGTTTTCGGGCTATGGCACGCTTGATTGCTTGATATGAAAATATTGCTACGTCTCAGAACGCTTGTAACTACTTCAATCCATCTTCTTCTTGGTCTTCCTCTGCATCTTGATGCTTCCATTCTCATGTTGTATTCTTTTGCTATTGGTTGATATGAGTTATGCACTATATCAGACATGCACCTGTGATAGCGGAACACTTGTTGTAGATCTGCCAACAGAAGATGAAGAAAGGAGAGACACTTGGCCATGTCTTGTCTCCTTTCATAGAATACTCTACGGCACTGCTCGAAGCCTGAGGTTGACTGCTACCTTTGTCAAAGTCATCAATCTGGAAGTTTGACTGCGATTGAGGAAGATATCTTCCTTCGAGTTTTCCACCAATCATTTATTGATGACATTCATGAATGACACCTTATTCTGTTTTCCATTGTCAAACATCAGCTAGTTAAACGGGTGTAGTCCAGAGAAGGGAATGCGTTGTATCATGATTTACAGATGTGATGCAATATCTGCTTCTTCTGGAAGTTGCAAACGACTTCAGCTTATAGTTTCGTTCACTTTTTTACCCATATCAAATTGTGAAATCTTCCACCCCCCAAAAAAATCAGTAGTCGCCTTAAAGGTCATGATTATCATGTCAGTGTTACTATTCTATGCTCCCTTTTCGAGCCCTGGCATCACATAAACCAGTAAAATGGTGTTCCATAACAGCTATGTTTTTCTGTGGTCATTTCATTGTGGGTGTTTTGTGCTGAGTTTGACACCACCGTGTTAAAACAAGAACACTTAGTAGTCATTTTGAGATATTAAGTATGCGTTTTCTCAGAGAGAGAGAGAGAGAGAGAGAGGGGGGGGGAGAGAGTAATTCAGGCTTTTGAAAACAATAAGACCTATGTGTTTGTGCATGATAGCATTAATGTATTGGCCGGTCAATATGAAACATTGTTTAGTGTCGTGAAACTTTGTAAACTCCAGTGATACGGGCACGTGATAAGACATTCCTCAGTGACAAAAGAGGAAGGGTGAAAGAATATGAGGTGGGCAGAAAAATACATGACTGGATAATATCACGGACTGGAGAGGATGTGAAGCTTCCAAACTCATCAGGATAGTAGAGAAAATAGATTCATGGAGATCTTTCCGCACCAAATGTCTCAATGTGACACCCCTACGATCCTGATGGGTTACGGGTTTTATTACTACTGCTGCTGCTGTTACTGCTACTACAACAACTACTACTACTACTGCTATTATTATTATTATTATTATTATTATTATTATAACACTTAACTTAAGTCTTAAGCTCCGGAATCACTAAAAATCGATCTAGTTTCTATTAGGCTACCATGACAAGGAATAAGTAAGGGAGGGGGTTTACAGCATCGACGGCAGAGTACGTTCTCCGTAAATAAACAATGCCACTTTGTCTTCTCGCATATTACATAGATAACGTAATCTGGCATACGTGATGAGATAAGTAATCGGAGATTACAGCAAACACTGAGTCAAGTTGTCCTGAAACGCTCTAGACCAGTGTGTCCCAACGTGGGGCACACGCTTCTTAGGGGGTAATTTCTTTGTTATTGGGGGGGGGGGCGCAATTTCGAAAAAAAAATTGTAAGGAAACATTCCATATGTGAATATAAACAAAAATATGTATATACTGAATAGGGTGGGGGCTTCAGAATTTTAGAAAGACTGGTGGGGTATGGTAAAATTAAGGTTGGGAAACACTGCTCTAGAAGGATGATATGGGCAATAAAGCCTCGTTTAATTGACTTGAAGATTTAAAAAAGGAAAGTGATAATAATTTGGACGTATTTTCTGGCTTGCATTCAGAATTACACGCCGGCGGTATATACCAACAATACATTGCAACGATACATACCATCGATACATATGAACTATGCAAAACAAAGAATATTAATGGTACATTACAAGGCTTCGTGCATATTAACGATACAACACAACGACACATTACAGCGATACATACAAACGACACATACCAGGAATACATATGCAACGATACATACTACGTTACATATGAATAATACACATTCATGATGCACACGAATACTATCATCAATACTTCGATACATATAATCAGTACATTATTATATACCAGCGATGCATGTAATCGATACATATCGTCGATATACATATCTTGAATATATCAGCGATACATATTGATATCATGAATGTATTCCAGTGATACATATATTGAATATATCAGCGATACATATCTTGAATATATCAGCGATACATATTGATATCATGAATGTATTCCAGTGATACATATCTTGAATATATCAGCGATACATATCTTGAATATACCAGCGATACATATCTTGAATATATCAGTGATACATATCTTGAATATATCAGTGATACATATCTTGAATATATCAGTGATACATATCTTGAATATATCAGTGATACATATCTTGAATATACCAGCGATACATATCTTGAATATATCAGTGATACATATCTTGAATATATCAGTGATACATATCTTGAATATATCAGTGATACATATCTTGAATATATCAGTGATACATATCTTGAATATATCAGTGATACATATCTTGAATATATCAGTGATACATATCTTGAATATATCAGCGAAACATATCTTGAATATACCAGCGATACATATTGATATCATGAATATATTCCAGCGATACATATATTGAATATATCAGTGATACATATACTCTATACATATCGTCGTTACATACCATGGATATACCAGCGATACATATCGATATGTACTAGAGATTATCCATTGTCATCAATAATGAATAACCATCACCACTACTATTAGTATATGACTTCATAGAAAATTATTGTGAGTAATCTTGCAGATGTTATCTTGGCGATTGCATTGAAACAAAATTACTGTAAATAACCTTGGCGATTGACTCCATAGAAAATTACTGTGAGTAATCTTGCAAATGTTACCTTGATGATTGACTTCATAGAAAATTACTGTGAGCAATCTTGCCGATGTTAATGATTGCCTGTATCGGTTCCTCTTTCGGCACTCTACGTGGTGAGAAGGTTATAAACACTTTCTTGCATTCCTGAAGTCCCGAGTTCTGCGTTCACTCTCAAAGTTCTACAGATTAGCATAATATAGTCCAGAGGATGCCAAGTTAGATACTGGATCGAAACGTCTTGTTTAAACGTGCATTTTTGAACATATCTGAGGATTATCGCTTGAAACCATTCGGTTACGTGCTGTTAGTGGTACTCTCGTCAGGTGGTGTACTGCTACGTTGAGAAGCAAATCATCATCATCATTGAGTGCCGTCTCCGCAACAAAGGTTGGCTGCAACGTATCTCCAACATCTCCTGACTCTTGTCTTGGTGGTGCACTTTGCTAGATTGTAACATGTCCATCGTGTGATGTTATTCTCCCACTTGTATCTCTGCTTACCTCTTATTCGCTTCCCTTTGACTTTACCCTCATGTAAGGTCTTCAATAAGGTGAGAGAAGCAAATAGTACATATAAAAATATCAAAAAGAGAAGTGAAAGAAGTCAATTCTACAGGCCTTTTAAACAATTTCTGTTCTTTTCGCTGGTATTATTTTAACTCTTTATCCTTGTTAATCCGTTAGTCCTAATTTGTTACGGCGACACACAAAGTGCGTCTTTTACGGCAGGATACCACGCTCAAACTCTATTACAGGAAATTGTGCATCCCGACCTACCATAAAGTAATGGAATCGTACTAACCGTATTTATATTGCTTAAAAAATCGATATACCCTCCAGAAATATGGGTTAAACGTTAAGTCATGAATAGGTATAAACTGCCGAAGACGGATGTGTAAGACCATTGGCGCAAATAAAACGGCGACACAACGAATTTCCATTTTCTGGACTACATCCTTCTGGAAATCTATTTAACGACGGTCCTGTTACAAGAGAGATCCAGTGGGAGTTTGAAAATGAACGTTGAAGAATAAAAAGGATAGGTATTAAAAACCAAACTGTCATGTCAGAGAATATCCGACAAGGTGGGAAGTGCCGCAAAACAAAACCAAGAAGAGATAACTATTATAATGTACTATTGTTACTAGTTTACATTCGTTTTACTATTCGTTAGTAAATAGTTAAACATGCAACAATAGTATATTATCCTTGTTATCACGCCCTGAATAGGATATGCTACCGATTTAAGCCGATACAACTATGATTTAACCGACGTGCTCTACCCGTAAAACTATAAAGCTCCATGTTTAAAGTCACATCCGAATATATTAACGGTAGTGCAGGAAAAAACTCTTAGGCAGATAAAGAGTTAACTAAGATCGTTTCCTTGCGCGATTAGCTTAACTAACATGCTTCTATATATCAAGCGTATCACATACTCAACCTATTAGTTCTTTCTCTTTCATGAATCCATTCAATATTTTTATTTCTAAAGTTTTACCACATTTTCATAAGTATAATTACTTGGGCATTGGATTCATGTGTAAACATGTGAGAAACCATATGTTCCTACAGACATATATTATTTTGAGCTTGTTCCGTGATGTGAGGGGCGTGCAGATGAGTTGACATTGATGAAGCCACTCAGACATGTGTTTGTGGGAAATTGAGAAGGCGTCTGTGGTAAATGGAGTGCATTTTCAAAGACTTGTGATGTCTTAAGATATGTGTATATATATAATAATTGCTGTAGATAAAGGTATGAAAGGCCGTGGCTGTTGGTATAGATATGTAGAATGACAGAAAAATATCAACAGTGATTCTAAAATTAATACAATTGGTGCATGAATGCATATATATATATAGGGAATAAACTGCATCAATAAGTTGTGAAAACAGATACTCACCATAACATAGAAATAAGAAGAGGGGTACGACAAGGATGCATTTTATCACTAAGCCTATTTAATATCTACACAGAGAATATCTTTAAAAATATATAAGAAATGTCAGGACTCAAAATCAATGGGAAAATAATAAACAATCTTAGATATGCAGATGACACTGTTCTTTTAGCAGAAAGTGAATATGAACTACAAAGACTAATCGATCAACTCAATAAATGAAGGAATGAATATGGATTCGATATAAATATTTATTTTTAAAACAACCATAATAATCATCTAATACAAGAGAAGAACAAGAGCTAAACACAAATATACATGGAGAGAAAGTACTAGTAAAACATTATCAATATCTTGGACACATAGTCACAAATGATGGCAGATGTGAAACAGAAGTTAAAAGGAGAACAGGTATTGCTAAAAGTACCTTAAATGACATGAGGAAAATATTAACATCTAAACAAATTACAAACAAGTTAAAAATAAGAATTATAAAATGCTACATCTATGCTATAGTAATGTATGGCTCAGAAACATGGACACTAAATAAACAATTAGAAGACAGAATTGATGTCTTTTAGATGTGGGTATATAGGAGAATAGGGAGAACATTATGGACAGAGAAGAAAACAAATAAAGAGGTGCTAAAAACACTTAATATGAAGAAAGAACTACTAAGAGAAATAAAGATCAGGCAAATAAAATACTTTGGACACATTAAAAGACATGACACCTTATTGTAGACGTTACTTGAGGGTAAAGTCAAAGGGAAGCGAGCAAGAGGTAGGCAGAGATACAAGTGGGAGAGTAACACCACACGATGGACAGGTTACAGTCTAGCAGAGTGCGCCACCAAGACTAGAGACAGTGGATGTAGGAGATCCGTTGCAGCCAACCTTCGTTGCGGAGACGGCAAACCCGTAACGCATTAGGGTCGTAGGGTTACTACATTGGAAGCATTAACACATAAAGTCCTCCTGAACTTTCTATCTTCAACAATGCGGACGAGTTAGGAAAAATCATGTCTTGTCCAGTCCTTGATGTTGTCTGCCCATGCTTTTGTGTCCTTCTCTGCTTTTTCCACCATCGACTATGCCAGTATTGTTTTTGACAAGGAATCATGTCAGTATACATGTTCAAATCATGCACGTGTCAGTCGTTTCACTATTGAAACTAATTATTCATGTGAACCTGTATACATCTTTGTATTTCTTCAGTATCGTAACGCAGTGGTTAGCGCACTGGCTTCGTATATGCGTGGTCCTGAGATCATTCCCCAGTAGAGGCGGAAATTTTTCAAGCCGCAACAGCTCCCGGATCGACCCAGCCTTAAGTGGGTGCTGCATTAATCCGGGAAGTAAAAACTGCGAGGGAGAGTAGATGACTAACGCCCTCATATATGAAAGCCACTGAAATGTGAGATAGCTAACATCTCACACCCCTACGGCATTAATAAATGATATGTGTTAACTCTATTTCTTACGTACACGTTTGTCTTATGTTACACTACAGGCATTAGTACTTCAGGAAGGTATAAATATATTCAATGGTGGGTGGTTCAGTGATAAAAAGAGACAGAGCTGAGATAACTATGGCGGTAGTGGATGTACTACAAAGTGATGAAGAGGAGGCTGAATAAGAAACTGCTCACGGTAAGAGAATGTGTGTGAACAGGGGCGGGGGAAGAAAGTGCCACATCTTTGGAAAGATCCAGATAATGTAAAACCAATAACTGGCTGGTACACTGAGTCTCTGCACCCCCTAGATTGTTGATGGGCATGCGAACTGAACTTGTATATTAATTTTCTCAGTGCCGTGATAACTTTTTTTTAAAAACAACAACGTGTCAATAATACATGTTTCCCGTTAGATAGTTCACAGATGTGGCAGGTGTATAATCGTGATGCTAGCTAATAATGTAGAACATTAAATATATTTGATGATAGTTGCAGACAAGAGTGTGAAAGGATTTGATCGTTTAGACAAGAGTGTGGTAGGATTTGATCGTTTAGACAAGAGTGTGGTAGGATTTGATCGTTTAGACAAGAGTGTGAGATAATTTAATCATTGTAAACATGTGTATGAGAGGATTTAATAGTTGTAGACATGAGTGTGGGAGGATTTAATCTGCATAGACATGAGTGTAGGAGGTTTGAGAACCGCTCAACAAGGCGTAGATCCCTTGTGATCTTGCTAACATATACCAAGAAACTTTATCATGTGCCGTAGGTGAAAAGAGTTACGCTGCCTTACATGCCTAAAGACCTATTAGCTAATGGGAAATCACGCCTTCTAAAATTATACATTTGACTATTCCCTTGATTTTCTTCATCTGCCACACAAAGTATAATCATAGCGACCAATGAAAATCACGGGCATAGTCGATTCAGTCATTAAGAAGATTTGATTTCCATTAGAAAGTGGGTTCTATAAAGCAGGCGGCCATGTGTAGATGAAAGGGTATGAGAAACAGAACAGTCTCAACAAAAATAAATCGACTTTATGAAATGACACACAATGAAAATGACGGAATGTACTCAACTGTTATTACAAGCATGCCCTTGGTCGCTGAGCTGCCACCCGTTACAGCACTTGTACCTGGTAACTTGTTGTGGTTGGTATCTATCCTTGTAGGTTGTGTAATAGTGAGTCCTGGAAAATAGAAGTGTGGAAGTCGTTAGGAGCTGAACTAATTAGGAACTAAAGCCGTTCCGAGGTGAAGTAGTTAGGAGTTGAAGTTTTTAGGAGATGAACTAATTAGGAGATGACGTAATTAGGAGCTGAAGTAGTTTGGAGATGAAGAAGTTAGGAGCTAAAGTAGTTAGGAGCTAAAGTAATTAGGAGATAAAGAAGTTAGGAGATAAAGTAGTTGGGAGATGAAGTCGTTAGTACACAAGTAAGTACTAGTGTTAAAATCGGAAATAACAGTCCGAGAGGCGCACCAACAGCCATGTCATCACACACAACGAATAAATAATATGTCTTACCAAAAATATAAAATCACATGTTTTTTTCAAACATAGTGATACTGTGTATTACATTACAGTGCATACAAATACAAGTGGCATGTCATATTTTTCTCCTCATAGATGTGATAAACAAGATTCGTGGAAGTTATTTACAAATTTTTTATTTCATCACCAAATATTATGAAGTTAGAGGTGTCTATAAATAAAATAAAACGTGTTTTTGCCAATTTTTGATACCAACTCCATTTGCCACTATTCTCAACAGACTGTCAGGAATTCAAAGATCCACCCCCTTGCTTAATTATGTCAAGAAATGTCCCCCCCCCCCCCCCCCCCAGGCTAGCCCATTTAAAAAAAACTTTATTGGTATATGAAAAACAAATACTTTTGACAACCCCACCCCCTCACAATTGTTGACGCAATTTCTTCACAGTCCTTTGGAACGTTAGTTTCACATTCCATGAAGTCCAGGATTCTAATTCTGGACTTCTGGTAAAGACTAGGTATTTTCTCTCCGATGATAAATTCAACAAATCCACCCTGTACTCTCGTGGCGATAGAAAATGTATGCGGCCTGTATGACACAGTTACAAGTACCTTACTGTACTTCCTCACCATACAGTGTGCAATAATTAGTATAATTTTGGCAGTTCTTGCCGTGTAGAATGAAAGATCTTATAAGGCAAATCAACCGTGTGTTGCCGGGGCCCGAAAGGGGAGCAAAGAATAGCCACACTGTTTACCTTCCACGCATGTCGTAAAAGGCGACTAAGGAGGTTATGGGATGGAGTTGGCTATTCCATCCCATATAGGGTCAGTGACCCAAAGCCATGCTGAAGTCGGATGTGCCAGGCAGAAAGGCGCAGATATCGCAGCAATGCTGTAAACCATGACACAACGCATTCCGTTCTCCGGACTACATCCTGCTAATCTGTAGGAGTTTGAGAATGAACGAAAAAGAATAATAAGGCAAATAAAGAAGAACGTGTATGTTTTCTCTCAAATTCCCGCAGATTAGCAGGATGTGGTCATGAGAACGTAGTACTTTGTGCTATAGTTTACATCTCGGATGTTATATCTGCTCCTTTCGGTGTGACATATGTAAATTCAGCTTACGGCAAGAGTGACAGGGAACATTGTCCCTATTCTTTGCTCCCCTGTCGGACCTCGACAACTTTAAAGTGTCACTCTTTTAATCAGTAACATGTATCGAAATTACAGAACAAAGTAAATTGGGGAAAAAAAAGTACATTTAAAAAAAACGTAATTCCAAAACAACATAAATTGGAAAACAACGTAAATTATACAACACATCAACATATAGCAAAGTCGCTATGAAAGTCGCCACAGAAATATCAATCTAGCGAGAAATATCAAACTCAATCACCTGGTATAGGAAATAAGAATGAGAAATCCATACACCCTTCAAGTTCTTATCACCATCATTATGATCTGCCTTATTCATAAACACTCTTGTAAAAGTTTTTCAGTTACATCAATTGTCTCTTTCTCGATTATATCCCGTTACCTTTATGATAAATGTAAGTTCAGTTGTTAACCAGCGTCACCAAACACAGATTTCCCATAAATGTAACTTTGGTTATGAACCAGCGTCACCAAACACAGATTTTCCATACATTTAAATTCAGTTATGAACCAGCGTCACCAAACACAGATTTCCCATAAATGTAAATTCAGTTATGAACCAGCGTCACCAAATACATATTTCCCATAAATGTAACCTTATTTATGAACCAGCGTCACCAAACACAGATTTGCCAGAAATGCTCAACGATGTTCAGGTTCCAGTAAAAGCATATGTACAGAAAGTAAACATGTTCTGAAAAGCAGATTTAAAAAATTATTTCCGTGGATGTCGTTGGTCGTCCTTGGCTTTTTTTCATTCTTCTACAGGAACCACAATATTTGTAGTCTTTAGTCGACTATCTACAGTTCAAGACATATTGGCTAATGGGAAATCTATCCTTTTAAAATGACTAATTTTACTGTTTCCTTGATTTTCATTTCCTTTCACATAAAGTATAATCATAGTGATCAATAAAGTTCAATGAAGGGAATAGTTACATGAGTCAGTAAGGATGATCTTCCATTAATCAGTATGTTTTATATTGTAGGCTGCCATACTTCTAATTTTCTACTTCATTGTTTATTTATTGTTCAAATTCCATTGCACAGATCACACTAAAGTCGGAAGTGGCGAATCGACAGGTACAAATATCGCAGGTAACGCATTCTGTTCATCGGATTACATCTGTCAATCACGCATTACTAAGAACATGGTAAGGTAATGACGTTTTGCTAATCGCTGGAAACACACATTAAAAAAAAACATGCAAATCTACCTTTCGATCAAAAGTCTAGACCATCAAGAACACATTCACAATAATAAAACAACGATACCACTATTGCTGTTCATGTTCACATGACAATGTGAACTGTGCGAATGTGCTTGTGTTATTTATTATGTGTGTTTCCAGTGCTAAGCGAAACGTCGTTACACTATTTAAGTTTCTGAAGGATTTAAGTTTTGCTGCAGTTCGCACATATTATCGATCCTGCTCATTAGGACTATAGAGAATGCAGGAACGAAGAAGAAGAAGAAGACAAAAGACGCATGCACTTCACAAATGAAATATGCACACACTTAAGCAGACACACGACATGCAAACCATATAGATACATTACACCCCAGAGCAAAATCTCCGGCACAATAGGTTGAGAAGAAAATACAACAGTTTGTGTAACATGATATTGAAAGCTAATATGGTGCTGAAATATTTTTCTACCTGCGATTACTGTGCTGGTACAGGTTATCAGGTTTAGTGCAACTGTTGAGATATAGGATTGAAGCAGTAAGTTCACTCCCTTTTCGAAATGTGTTAGGTGCTCCCAAATTATTTTTCGGGGCATCTGCCAGTAGTGGTGGTTAAACCGTTTGCTTTGTGTTCAAGAAGCGGCGAGTTCAAATTCCCTCGAGAATTCTTGTTTAAAAAGTGGATCTTTTTTTTAGATCCCTAAAGATTATCGTTTCTTCTTCTTCTTCTTCAGCGTTCGCTAGATTATCGTTTGAAACTACGGAAATACGTGCTATGAGTGGTACTCTTGGCAGGCGGAGTGCTACTTCACTGAGAGTGACAGAGTACATATGAAATAACTCGAGTACAACTAAATCAATCCTCTACAAATTAATATATAATAAATTGTTTTTCTGTGCACTTCTTTGTTTATTAACTATTCTACTGAAGGTTGGCAGATTGTTGGAACTATCTATATCCAATTTCAGATACAATATAAAATATAAAAAATAATTATTAAATTGTTTACAAAATGCATGAAGTAAATTTAAGTAGGAAGCCAGAGGACAATTTTTAAAAATTCTTGAGACTAACGGAAATTGAACCAGTCCGTTCAACGGCACCAAGTTGCTAGGTGATTTGGTGCCGTTGAACGGACTGGTTCAATTCCCGTAAATCTCAAGAATTTTTACAAAATGCATAAATTCAGTGAACATAAAGAAAGTGATAGATATAATTTATTCCCTTTTAGACATGGCAGTAGAAGAAAGTGAAAACAGGAGCTTATAAGTTAGACAAGAATAAATATAAGTAATAGTTGTTTCAAAGATATACACATCACAAAGATACGGTGATCAATGATGCAATAATGAAAACTTAAATTAAGTGGATAAAGTCAAGTATTTTGGCAGCTATTTAACATCAGATTGTCAGTGCTCTATTGAGATAAAGAGCAGGATAACACACGCAAATTCATAATTTCAAAAATATTAGAAATTTTCTATTCAATGGAGTACTATCAATGCATATGCGAATTCGAGTGCTATGATGTTACATCGAATCAATTTTTTTTATGGATTTGAAGCATAACTGTACAAAAAAAAACTGAAAGTGAGCTGCAGGCTGTTGAGATGTAGTTTTTGAGAAGAATGATGAAAATTCTATGGACAGCCAAGAAAACTAATTTAGAAGTCATCAGAGATGCTGGAGTAAAAAGACAAATTATGGCAAAAATTATAAGACGGCAGTCAAGATTTTTAGAGCATGGGATGAGAAGAACAAAACTTGAGCATTTAGTAACCATCGGAGAGATAAAGGCAAGAAGAGACAGATGAAGACACAAAGAGAAGATATTGGACGGGTTGTCAGTGTGGCACGGGAGAATGTCACCAACTTAACTTATTAACAACAAAAAAGAGACAAGTTGTGAAGAAACATAATCGCCTACGCCACTCAGCATGAAAATTGATTGATTGATTGATTGATAATTATAAAATTGAATCTATGAGATGAAGCAGTAGGCCCTATTCTGTTTTCTGGCTGCAACAGACTTCCAACATCCCCTATCTCTTGTTTTGGTGGTGCACTCTGCTAGACTGTAACCTGTCCATTTTGTGATGTTACTCTCCCACTTGTATCTCTGCATACCTCTTGATCGCTTCCCTTTGTCTTTACCCTCAAGTAAGGTCTTTAATAAGGTGTCATGTCTTTTAATGTGTCCAAAGTATTTTATTTGCCTGATCTTTATTTCTCTTAGTAGTTCTTTCTTCATATTAAGTGTTTTTAGAACCTCTTTATTTGTTTTTTCTCTTTCCATGATGTTCTCCTTATTCTTCTATATACCCACATCTCAAAGGAAGCAATGTCGTCTTCTAATTGTTTATTTAGTGTCCATGTTTCTGAGCCATACATTACTATAGCATAGATGTAGCATTTTATAATTCTTATTTTTAACTTTTTTGTATTTTGTTTAGATATTAATAATTTCCTCATGTCATTGAAGGTACTTTTAGTCATTCCTATACTCTTTTTAACTACCGTTTCACATCTTCCGGTATGTGTGACTATGTAGCCAAGATATTGATACTGTTTTACTTGTAGCTTCTCTCCATTTATGTTTATGTATAGCTTTGTTCTTCTGTGTCTTTGCTGATTATCATGGTTGTTGTTTTTTATAGATATTTTTATCCAGTGCATATTGTTTACTTGATTTATTGAGTTGATATATTAGTCTTTGTAGTTCATGTTCACTTTCTACTAAAAGAACAGTGTCATCTCCATGTCTCAGGTTGTTTATTATTTTCCCATTGATCTTGAGTCCTGGAATTTCTTCTATATTTGTAAAGATATTCTCTGTGTAGATATTAAATAGGCTTAGTGATAAAATGCATCCTTGTCTTACCCCTCTTCTTATTTCTATGTTATGGTGAGTAACTGTTTTCACAACTTATTGATGCTGTATGTTCCCAATATATATTTCTAATCAGCCGGATGTCTTTTACATCTATGTCTATTTCGTGAAGCCATTTTATTAATTTTTCATGTTGCACTGTCAAAAGCCTTGCTGTAGTCTATGAAGCAAATAAAGATACTTTTTTGGTCTTCAATAGGCGGATACTAAGTATATCTTCTCTGGCTCCTTTGATTTTCCTAAAATAGAATTGTTCTTCATCGGCCTCTGTGTCTTTCTTATTTTTAATTCTTTCATGTATTATCTTGAGAAGTACTTTAGCTAAATAACTCAATAGACTTATTGTTCTATATTCTATACAGTCCACAGCCCTGGGCTTCCTAGGTATGAATATTGATGATGTTAGGATATTAGGTATGTGGCCTGCCTGTTTCATATATGTCATAGCAAAGTTCTGTGATAATATCTACATCAAATTCATTTAGAGTTTTTATTATATCTGCTATTATGTTGTCGGAGCATGCAGGCCATGCTTGACAGGTCACTATTAAGTGCTTACTTTTCTGGTCCCGACAACAAGCGCTCGACTTAATGATAAATAGATCAATGGATATAAAGACGTCACGATAACAAAATGAATGTATTCCAGTTCTCTGACTTGGTATTCATTTCTTCAATTAACAATTAGCCAATGGAAAGTTTGGCGCTATGGCGGAGACAGCAGGGAATCTGTGAAGGGCAACCAGTATCGTTGATACATCCTCAGAAAGTGGAGTGTGGGTTTACTAAAAAAACAGTCATTTGCCCTTCTAAGTCATGTCCTGATTTCCAAAGTGGTAAGGGGGGAGGGGGATGTCAATAAACCAACCCTCCCTCATCTCCAGATTTGAGGCCAAAATATTGAGTTCAAATCTCCTCAGCAGGCTATTGTGCTTCCTGACAGTTCAGAATGTAATGGAAAACTAATCAACGTATTTATAATGCATAGAAAATCAATGCAGCCAAAAATCAAGATGGTTTGTTGATTACATTCTCAATAGGATATGCTACTAATTTAAAGTTAATGGAAAACACACTTTTTACCTTAGTCCACTGCAGCATGCTTCAGCATGTGGAACACACATCCGAGTATAATTGAAATATAGACTATAGCTATTTATTGAAATATCGCTCGTCGGAAAAATACATAACCATATGTCTTTAAATAACGAATAAAAAATACTCTAGTTAATGTTGCATAATAGTGATCTATATACTTGACTACCCAACAAAACTCTTCACCGGAATTGTCGTACACTCTAATCTCAAGCAGCGTCATTTCACTTGGCCGAATCACATTTTCTCGTGATTTTCATTGGCTGGCGACAGATCACATCCACTATAACGTGACCAATAATCAATGATCATCCACAATAAATAGACCGTATGTTGCTGGGTACGGAAGGGAAGCAAGGAATATTGGTAATTTTCTGACAAGCTTATTGTAAGAGCCTACAAAGCAGGTTTTGGAATGGTTTTGACTGTCACATCCAAATAGAGGGTAAAGATGACGGAGAAGCCATGCTGAAGTAGAATGTGTCCGGCTGAAAGACTAAGACATCGCAGCTAAGCTGTAAACTATACCACAGCGCATTATATTCGCCGGATACATCATGCCAGTGTGCAGTAATTAAAAAATGAACGCAGAATAAGAAGCTGTAGTATGTGCTTTCCTATGTTTACGTATAATGCTTGTTTGTTTGTTATTTTCTGCCCTGATCAAAACTGTTTAGTTCAAACGTAATCTAACGCTGTCTTGTTGTTAGTACATTTTTTTTGCTATTGTGGAAACAGTATATCTATAGTATATTTATAGTACTATCCTTTAGCTCTTGAGCAGGTAGCTTTTTGACAGCCCATAATCTTTCAGATAAAAGTACAGTTGCTTTTCAGTTGTTAATTGAGGTGACTTATATAATATTATCTCACAGGAATGAATGCGGGAATTTGATTATGGATGTATGAATACCCCCGGAAATGAGGCACTCCAATATGCAAGGATTACCACATCCTGACAACATCACATCATACACCTCTGGGCAGCTATTTCATAATTCTTCTGTCAGATTTATTGATCCAGTCACAGTGATGCACATCTAGCATTCACCCTCACATAGTATTCTGGTCGAACACAAAAGAATAAAGGTGCAGTGTCCGCTGGCCTGAATATCTTCCTTATCTATGGTGATCATTTGATATAACACACAACTAAGAAATTGAGACACAATATAGCAATTATAATTTTTGTAAATATGTTACAAACTGTCAACCTAACCCACAAGTTTTTTTAGTCACCTCGTCACCTCATACGACAAGCTTGGACATGACACACAGGTCATACTTATTGTACCCTAAACTAGAAGTCCAGACCTAGGTTACACTGGCGATGTATATATATATATAATTTGTTTAATTTATTGATTCAGTTTTGATAGTTTTTATACTAACTTGTGATTTGTTTACATTTAAATAATTTATTCAATATATTATATATATATATATATATATATATATATATATATATATATATATATATATATATATATATATATAAATATATATATATATATATATATATATATATTATATATATATATATATATATATATAGTAAATCCACTTTTGAAAATTCAATTTTAATTATGTCCTTGATTATGAGGTCGTAGATGGCTAATGAGCCCTATTCGAGTTATAAATGTCCTTGGACAGTTCGGACATGGAATAACGACAGTAGACGGATCTGTATATATAACATATAACACACTATATAACGCTATAGGAAATGATAAACTCTAAATGACCTATAAAAGACAAAGCCAGAAGGTTAAAGGTTAAAAGGACAGCATTACAAACTATTTGTGTGAGGGGATCAGACATTGTTGACAGAACTTTACAGAGACTTACAACCATTCCAAAAACCACCGTCTGACAACCATTGAGTGCTCAGCAGCAAACCTCAACATCGAGTCAATGATGATAGTTACAGAGGATAACAGACCTACGATATACCGTGTAAGTGAAATGACACTAATGATCCTGTAATTCAATGTCGTTTCTATGTCGATCTGTTTCGTGTGTATATATAACAGATAGTTAAACATAGTGTACAGATGAAGATCATACCATCACAGTTAGCTGCAGTCTGCTTCTTCCTCTTCTTACATTCACAGACTTCTGTAGATTAACAGAATGTAGTACAGAGAAAGCTACAACTATTGATTAAAAGCTGTAATTCTTCCAGTAGCAGCATATGGTTGTGAGAATTGGGCAATGGCATCCGGAATGGAAAAAAAAATATTCGGCATTCGAAATGAAATTGTATAGAATGGTACTAAAAATATAATAGACAGAGAAGCGAACAAACGCAGATGACCACACGGACCTGCAAATAGTGGAAGACTGGCTTCTCAAAACTATCACAAAACGCTAGCTAACATATTTCGGACATATAAAAAGACAAAGTGGGATAGAAATATTAATCATGAAGGGACGTTCCAGGAAAGTGAACAAAAGGTATACCAAGACTACGATTGACACATGATGTCGAAGGCTTTCTGAACATGGTACCAGAAGGGGCTGGACATCTTGCGCAGATCCGAGAGGAATACAGAATGGCAGTGAGGACAACGTTCTGTAAAGGACACGTCAAGTTGATATATATATATAGGCAGAACATGGAAAGCGCAGAAGACGAACAAAGTGTTTCTGACAACACTTCGTATGAAGAAAAAAACAAAAAACTTTTAGAGGAAACAAATATCAAACACATAAAGTACTTTGGGTATATTACAAGACATGATACTTTACGGAAAACATTACATGGGGGTAAAGTCGTGGGGAGGCAAACAAGAGGTAGGCAGAGATACAAGTTGGAGGGAAATATGAGATGGACATGATACAGTCTAACAGAGTGCACCACCACGTAAGAGACATAGTATGTTGGAGGTCCTTTGTAGCCAAATATAGCTACCGATGACACATGCAATTATTCCAGAGAAATGATTAAGCTGTGTCATGGTTTACAGCTTGTCTGCGATATCTATGGTTTTCGTCCTGGCACACAGGAAAGCCGCCGGGGTCACCAGGCTCGATAGATTACGAAATGAAGATATATGTGAAAGAATGGGTATAATACCTTGTACAGATTACATAGAGAGAGATCAGATCAAGTGATCTGGCCACATTATGAGAATGCATCACGAAAAGTTGCCCTTACAGGGATATAACCAAATGAAATCGGGGTACACGGCCAGAGGAAGACCACGGAAAAGATGGATAGAAAACGTCAGGGACATCCTGAACAGACACGGACATAGCACTGCCGAGGCCACACATCTGGCTTTGGAACGCAAGCACGAGCTCCAATCACGCCGACGCTTAACGGCAAGAGTGGATGACAAACCACCTGGGGAAAGACAATATACAATCTAAATATATATCCGCACGTATCAGCATGGCATATGGGTCACTTTGACTCTTTATGGGATGGGAAAGTTAACTCCTAATCGCCTCTTACGATATGCTTGTCAGGTACTAGTATCGATATTCTTTTTCCCCTTTTTTTAGACTGGCAACACACGGGCGTTTAGCTGCAGTGATTTTCTAGACATTACGTTTAGCAGAAAGATAGTGAACGTTCTCACAATAATGAAATTAAATCTCGTTGCAGAATCACAGTACCAGGCACTTGACAGCCGGATCCTTTCAGAAAATAATGCCAAATTAATGAAGATATATATTGCTTAGAAAATAACTATTGGCAGAATACTGTGTTGAACAATGCCTCCTGAACATGATTTGGAAAATTTCGTTTTTACCACTGTCTTATGAGAGTCATCTGAACTAACGGTGCTCAACTTTTTGTGGCCCTAGGACCTCTATAAGAAAAACTGTTTCTCTATGGCTCACTTGAGGCTTAGCTTGTTGATGCTATCTAGAACTTGTTACTCTCTCATTAACTGTTCTTCTTATCCTGCGTTTGTTCTCAGACTTGCAGATTGACAGGATGCATTCTGGTGAATAAAATGCGCTTCATAAAAGTTTGTAGCTTGGCTTCGCTATCTATGAATTTTGGTCTGACACATCCGACTTCAGCATGGCTTCTGATTCACTTGACCTTCTATGGATGGGACAGATGATTCCAATCCCAAACCCTCCTTTGTCGCTTCTTAAGACGTGCATGACAGGTAACAGTGTTACTATTATATTCTCCCCTTTCAATCCTTGGCAACATACGGGCATCACATATTCAAAAGGTTACCTGTTATTGTGGTCACCTATCCCCGCAATTTCAATTTTTGTCACAATGCCCTATTTAGACATTGTTGTGATAATGTGGAAGAAATACCGTTCTTACGTTGAGAACTACTGATCTGAGCTCATAATTATTTTTAAATGTTCAAATACGAGCACTATTTTCTACGTTTAATTTCTCTCTTGAGGAATATGACCTTTGTATCTTTATAGACGGTCAGGAAGCAGGTCAGTGTAAATTTCGAAGACATATAATCACTATATTTCACACATGAGTGCTTGCCCAAGCAGATTTTATGAAGAAAGTGTCTTACTCATTTACACTAATACCTTCACAACTCTGTTGATTATTTCCTAGAGAAATTCATCGCAAATAAGATTGGAAACAATTAGAATTGTAACAGATGCCAGAAGATGTTTTAATACATCATCAATTGCCTTATAGGATTCATTCCAGATATTCTGTGTTTACTCCGTTTGCAACAGGTACTTCCTTGATACATCTACTTTGCTAATAGAATAGAAAGACTTTTTACATCAGTATCCATCCAATTTTTGCATCAGTATCCATCCAATTTTTACATCAGTATCCATCCAATTTTTACATCAGTATCCATCCAATTTTTACATCAGTATCCATCCAATTTTTACATCAGTATCCATCCAATTTTTACATCAGTATCCATCCAATTTTTACATCAGTATCCATCCAATTTTTACGTCAGTATCCATCCAATTTTTACATCAGTATCCATCCAATTTTATCAAAGCGATATCTACTAACAATATAATTTTGTAACTACCAACAATCTAATTAATAATAGAGCAAACACTACCATTCCAATTATTTTGTATCAACGACATCTCAACTAGCAATATTATATCCACTATCATGTCAATAACAAACATCATCATTGTCATTCTAACTAGTGACATTTCAGCTGCAAATAGTCAAAAAATTATAATTCTTTTCAATAAAATATTTGATAAATATACTACTACAGAAACGTTCCCAAATTTTTGTGTGAAATGTAGCCTATTTTGGGACAAATTTTGTTTCACCCCCCCCCACCCTATTTCACCTGTTCATAACGGAAGAGGTCATTGACTTGTTTCACCCAGTAGCAAGAGAAACAAGCAGATGTACATGTAGGTTCATCGTCTATCACAATGGCACGAGAGTGGTGCAAAAATCTGCTGCCTATCCCATTACAACATCGAGCATGAAAGTGCAGTAACAGCGGCCGAGGGCATAACCATCAACACTTAAAGTGATTTTATTAGACTCCAAGAGTATGCTGCGCAAGATAGGAAAATGTACGATAAGAAAAAGTGGGGCACTCTTCTCAATAACGCCAAGTGTATCACGTGGATCTAATGTCCTGGTCATGTGCTATGACAACGAAAGAGCTGATACATTTGAGAGTAAAGCTATAGTGGAGAACAAAGGGATGAGAAACGACTTCGCTGAATGAATTACAGCAATCAGTGATACACAACAAAATGATGCGAAGAACATGCTAAAAAACAATGTACATGTTCATAGAATTATAGAAATGGGAGAGAATTGTGGAAGAAGAGAGAAAGTGCGTCCTCACTCAAAAGACCAGAAGAAACTACACCCAACATAGAGCTTATATACTCTTAGATGGATGAGGGAATGTCTTAGCATTTATGAGAAATCCACTTGCGCATTGATTCTGGTCTCTAATCAAGACCATTGACTTTCTTTACTAGTGACGTTCGACAATACTATAAGACCTCTGTACAGAATTAATTAACGCTTGATTCGTTACGTTTTGTATTACTCTCATATTGTCATTGGCCACTATGTATATACTTGCAATAGCATGCCAAAAAAAAGCCAACGCCGACCATTGACATTCACGGTAATAATTAAAATCGGCCTTTTAGGTTTTATATACGCAGATCATTACTGGAACCCAACCGTACACAGTGATGGCAACCCGAATAGCTAATATCACCGTCTGCATGCCATGAAAAGAGAGACATTCAGCGTATCTACGACGAAGACAACGTTCTGGAAAGAATATGTCACTTGATATATATATTACTGAATTTGGGTCAATATATCTGACAAAATATTGATGAATTAGTTGGTTCAGAATTGTGCATGCTATATTCATGATATGACGTGATGATACTAGGATACTGCTGCACTGGAATGTCTCCCTTTGGAGACTAATTATGCATCTAAAAACATTCTAACATCCATTAACCATGCCATCGAAACAGCGAATGTTGCAGTAGTCAGCGTCACCAAGGTTACTTCACTGAGGATGACCTCTACTTTTGTCAGAAAGTCTATGGGATGTTACAGGCGTCTTGCTCACAGCAAAAGGTATTATTTCATTATTATCACTTAGAAAGAACACTATGGTATGATTAAACAATCAACGAAGGCCTACACGAGCACTATATCATGATTATTCCATCAATGATGAACTACACGAACACCGGTAGAGAATGATAATCAAGAAACCGAAGCTGGCGATATAAAGTACTAACAAGAGCAATACGGCAACTCATTGAAGGATAGTCATATTTCTGGAACCCACAACATAGAGGAAAAGATGAAAAGCAAGAAATACTTGAAAGAAAGCAACAAACAAATAGTTACAAATACACAAATAGTTACAAATACTTATTTATTACAGGCACATCTTCTATTGCTATGTTCGGTTGATCAGCAGTTTAATGTAACTGTTGTGAAATATAATTTGTTACATAAACAGCAGATGTACTAAATTCTGTTCACTCTAAGAAGGAAGTTGGTCAAAACACACCCCATATTACTCCGCGTCAACAGGTGATTTTTTAACAACTTTTTTTAACAATACGTAAAAACAACATTATATAAAACATTTAAAAACAATAAAAACAATATGTAAACAACGTTAAA
Organism: Meghimatium bilineatum; assembly: GCA_034231615.1. Classification (NCBI taxonomy): domain Eukaryota; kingdom Metazoa; phylum Mollusca; class Gastropoda; order Stylommatophora; family Philomycidae; genus Meghimatium; species Meghimatium bilineatum. Next base: position 30,554,687 of record CM067300.1, on the reverse strand, counting down.
AAAAATTTCAAAGAATTTTAAAAACAATATTATTGGGCACTTAATAAACGATTAAAGCGTTCTTCGTCCAACAACCAATTAGAAGCAATGATCCACTTCCTTCGTAGAGTGAACAGCGTTTAGAATGGATGCAAACAGACATTCTAAACAAACCATCCCATGGAGGGCGAAGGGCAAAAGAAAAGTAGGTCACCCAAAAGAAATTATACGCAGAACAATCAACAGGGAAAGCACAATATTAGGCAGAAGCAATTCACAAAAAGTACAGAAATTTTTCAACGACGTGCACAACACGCAAAGAAATGACTATTGTCAAATGTGCCATATTTGGGCAACATGGAACTAACAAAATAACTCAAAAAAAACCCCCTTGCTATGAAAGGAGCTGGAATCCACTGGAATTAACGTATGACAAGAAGGAATAGGTTTGCTGTGGACTTATGCTCCGTAGGGATTATACATGGTGTATACAGACAGATAAGGAAGTATTAACTAAACAAATCATAAACTGAAATACGGTACTTGAAATAAAAAGACAGACTCCTATTTTAGTGACAGGCAGAAATAATGGAAAAAAAATAGAATTGTGTGTAGTATAGAAATAGAAAATATGTGTATGTAATCAAAGTACATGATAGAAGGACATGAACTAGACCAAGGAGAAAAGAGATGGGCAGCATAGGGAAAGACCAAGAACTAGAGATCAGTCTGAATAACAAAGAGCAGAGACACATGGATATCGGGTGGAGAAGAACTGTCTATGCAGCAATAAACTTCAGGCTTTGCATTTGTCTGTCTGTCTGCTTTAGTACTGCATATAAAACATAACAAAACGAACTTTCGTGCGATTCCCGTCATAGGGTGTAAGTACGTTTTCCTAGGATTTCTTTTTCAGCTATCAATACAGTCTGGCTGTGACTCCAGATTCTAAAATATAGTATACTGTCTGTTTCAAGATTTCTGCTTTGCCGTTCAGCTTTTCATGGAAGCAGTTTGGGGTGAACAATTTATTTCACTTCATATCTGTGTTTATTGATTCAAGTGTGTCTTTAAAAATCGAATTTTTCTCTGGGGCTGCAATAATTTGATATTTCACAAATTTTTAAGTGTAACTTGACAATAAAATGTATGTTTTTGTAGTTTTTGCATTTGTGGTCAATATAAAAGTTTATAAAGTTAGGAGTTTAGCCATACTGTCCAAATTGTACCCACAATTTAACTATAGTCAATTTGAACTCTCTGGCAACCCTGTTTTACTTCGAGAAAGCAAGAATATTCACAACCTAACTATTCTTATAAATTTGGGATAATCCGGCAGTCACATAGTGAAACATGACTACAGAAACCCCAGAAGATTAGAGAACTCAACTTGATCTTTTTTTTTTAAGTTTTACACATTTTACCAATTCTAGAAGACAAAAAAGTTGACACCACTAAACACTCGGTACGTTTGAGAGATAAGATATATGACTAACTAAACGTTAAAAAAGTGTTGGTAGTTATTCTTCTCTTGCGCCCTATCTCAAACTCCTGGTGGTAGCACGATGTAGTCAGCAGAACTGCGTTTTATCAATGCTTATTCTTTGGCTTAAATGTTTACACTTTGTCTGAAATGTTTATATTTGGCTGAAATGTCTTCCTTTCAGCATGACATATCCTACTTCAGCTTGACATTAGTAACATTAACCCATGTGATGAACAGACAACTCCACTCCTAAGAATCCTTAGTCACTTCTTTCGACTTAAATGACAAATCATCTTTGCGTTCGTTCTTAAACTCCCACAGATTAGCAGAATATAGTCCGGAGAACTAAATGCGTTCCGCTGCGATTTACAGCTTGGTACGATTTCTGTACTTTTTAATCTGGCACATCCGATTTCAGCAGGACGTCTTGGTCACTTTGACCCACTATGGGATAGCCAACTCCCTCCCTCAGACTCTCCTTAGTCACAACCTTACAACGTGCATGGCATGTAACAATGCTACTATTCTTTGCTCCCGTTTCGGGCCCTACCACCAAACTATGAAAATGATAAATCTGTATTGCGACTCTTATCCTCTTTTGTGAGCCTGCAGCACACAGTGGTGTGGGTTCAAAGATAGGAAATAACGCCACATTACGACGAGTGCATGAATTCATAACATACATTGAAACACTACACGGCAACAGCTCTCGCGTACACTATAATTCCATATTCTGACTTTCCCATCGGTACTCGAACCCCCGTAATCTACTCTATACATACTCTTGTGGAAACGTATTGACAGTAAACAGACAACGTATATAATCACCCCCTCAATTATTATCTTTAACGTTGTAGATACGCATGGCGGCATTCTTGACATGTTTCAAACCGTGACATGGAAATCACCATAACTTGCGAACATTAATAATTTTTTTAAAGTATCTAATGTTAGTGGATGTATCGTTACTATATTCTCTCATCTCATCTAATGTTAGTGGATGTATCGTTACTATATTCTCTCATCTCATCTAATGTTAGTGGATGTATCGGTACTACATTCTCTCATCTCATCTAATGATAGTGGATGTATCGGTACTACATTCTCTCATCTCATCTAATGATAGTGGATGTATCGGTACTACATTCTCTCATCTCATCTAATGATAGTGGATGTATCGGTACTACATTCTCTCATCCCATCTAATGATAGTGGATGTATCGGTACTACATTCTCTCATCTCATCTAATGATAGTGGATGTATCGTTACTATATTCTCTCATCTCATTTTATGTATCAACAAAAGTGAACTGTGTACAGCCAGATATTGTTGCTGTACTGAATCATCGCAGCTTGTAAACAGCGATGCATATTTACTTCCTATTGTTAAGCCGGTCTCCTTTTTTGCGTTTGAGATGAATATGCAGATTAACATGACCTTATACGGTGAACGAAATACCTTGTCATGTTTTGAAGAGTTGCTGTGATATCTACGCCTGTCGGCATGACACATTCGATTTTGGTTGCGGCTACTGGGTCACTTTGGCCTTATTTTGGATGGAACAATCAGTTCTACCCCAAAACATACGCAGTCGTCATCGTCTCTTACCACATGCATATACGGTAAATAGTGTTGCTATTCTTTGCTTCCCTATTCATTCATTCATTTTCCTTTTGCGCTGAAGTTAGAGCATAGGGCAGAGGTCAGATCTCTCCAATTCTGTCTGTTCAAAGCTATTCTGTGCAGTTCTTGAATAGTATGAATATTGGTTGTTCTACTTTCTCTAAGTATTGTTCTTCTGAGTGTTTCTTTTGGTCTACCCCTTGCTCTTTTGCATGTATGTATCCATTCAAGAGATTGGTGGTGTATTCTGTTGGTGTCTGCGCGTAGGACATGCCCGATGTACGACCAACGGCGGTTTTCATATTATAGCCCCGATAACACACTGGTTGTTAAGTCGATTGAAGATAAAGTGATATTGCCTGACAAACAATAGCAATACTGTGATCTGAAATGTACATCGCAAAATGAACCATAAATTGATGTAAGGAATATTAGGAAGCAATTGGTATGAAATATAATTAGTGTATTTTTGTTGTCTCTCAATGTGTAACTTCAAATATCTTAAAATAATAATTATTTGTTTGAGAACCCCAGAAATTGCGAGCGATTAACTCTTACTTCCTATGTGCAGTGTGTTGGTTTTTTGGGGATTTCTCATACTCATGAGATTTAAGCTTTCAGCTTAGTGCAATGCCTATTGAAGGAGCCGTCTACTTAAATGGGGTCTATAATTATATAGATGGCATGCTAGAAAACTTCCATAAGAGAGCCTCAATATAACGGTATCTGATCTACTAAAGTTTTCTGTTGCATGGGTGGTTTGTCTAGTCGGCCATTGCATGGGTGGTTTGTCTAGTCGGCCATTGCATGGGTGGTTTGTCTAGTCGGCCATTGCATGGGTGGTTTGTCTAGTCGGCCATTGCATGGGTGGTTTGTCTAGTCGGCCATTGCATGGGTGGTTTGTCTAGTCGGCCATTGCATGGGTGGTTTGTCTAGTCGGCCATTGCATGGGTGGTTTGTCTAGTGGGCCGTTGCATGGGTGGTTTGTCTAGTCGGCCATTGCATGGGTGGTTTGTCTAGTCGGCCATTGCATGGGTGGTTTGTCTAGTGGGCCGTTGCATGGGTGGTTTGTCTAGTCGGCCATTGCATGAGTGGTTTGTCTAGTCGGCCATTGCATGGGTGGTTTGTCTAGTGGGCCGTTGCATGGGTGGTTTGTCTAGTGGGCCATTGCATGGGTGGTTTGTCTAGTCGGCCATTGGTGACAACCGCATGCTTTTGAAATAATAATAGTCAGTGGTATTATTAGTTAGTATTGCACATTAGTGTATTATATTTGTTACTTTGGTTACTGCGGCACCCTCCACTTTGTCGGACACCCTCTGACCATTTGGTTATTTATTTGTATATTATATTTACTGTCTATAACACTTGATAGATGTTGAAGGAATAAAAATCAGATATCGGTATATGCAGAAATCATAAAATCACAAAGTAGAAATAGATGGAAGTGAGAGAAGAAGAAAGCTATGTGTTACATTATGTTGTATTCTACTCTACTTCCATATCTCATATGCTAACATGCATGCCTACATACTTTTCTTCAATGTAGCTTTAGTTTATTATAGTTTCAATGTTTGCGTTTGCCCTTATCATGACAACGACTTTGTGGTCGAAACATTGGATCTCTGTATTCGTCCAATTTGTTTTTAAAAAAATGGAAAACATATTTTAGTTTACCACGTGGTTGATAGTTTTACTACATAATTTATTTCATTTATCAGTGGCGACGTAAGGTTGTGAGACATGAAAATGACGTCGGCAACGGAAAACACAATAGCATTTGAAATGGAGTGTTATATAAAGGGCATAAGAGTATCAGGGACAGAAAGACGATCCAACTATGACATCCTTACAAACTTGAACATGGAGAAAATTGATTCTTCAATACTATACACACATTTTAATTTAAAATATAAGAAAACACAATGGTTTAGCGATATTAATCATGTAAGGAAAGGCTCAAGGGAAAGAAACAAGATGCAGACCAAGTCTACGATGGACACATGACATTGAACACGTTCTGATCATGACAGTAAGAGGCTGGACAGCTTGCGTCGAGCAGATAGGCTTACAGAATGGCAGTAAGGATAACGTTCTGCAAAGGACACGACACATAGATGATAATATTCAATTCAATATTATACATGACACTTACCGTCTCTCGTATCCTACACACCAGTTTCTAGTATATCCACAATTGGGTTTCCATACTTTAACGAGTCTTGTAAAAGCTTGGACACAGGGCTGCCGTACAAGCAGCATAGTTACGTCTTGGTAAGGACAAACGTTAGCCCTGTTGATAGGCAAATATAACCATTAAGCAATTTTATTAAAGACAATTAACGCATTAATCTTAATTTCTACACAGTTATTTGTGATCCTCGAGGAATTTACATACCTAAAATTGTGAGGTGTGTGTTGTTGTTTGTGTGTCGATCGACTAGTCCATATTTATAGTTGATTGAGAATATACACGTTGGAAGTTTTAACTAAAATAGCGTCTTTGTTGGGGATGTGGATTGGATCAATTCGGAAAAGATTGACTCGAGTTGCGAGGAGAATATATGCCATCAGGACGAACCTTGTTCATATCTCTTCTGCTGCCTTCTGATCTGTTCTTCAAATATAAAGAAGTTTGCTAGAAGTCTGCTACAATCCATGCATTTTCTGGCAATGTGAAGTTAATGTAGTAATGATTTTGATATTAGATATTGAGATAAAGACACAATTACACTAACCGCATAAGATGTTATCCATACTGATAAATCCATATTTAAATTATAACATTTATTTCTCTTGGGCAATCTTGGTATATGCTTAGATCAGCTAAACATTTGTAAGTCAAGACAACATCGAGAGACAGCAAACCAGGTGGTTTGGCCATATCATGAGAATGAAACCAGCTCAACCAGCACTTCGTGGATACAATAACAGAAGAACGGGTTACAAGGCACGAGGAAGACCAAGAGCTAGATGGATGGAGACAATAAAAAAAAACATTAAAGAGACATGAGCTGACCATGACCAATGGGACCCAGATGATCAAATACATATGACATCTCCCATCCTAGCGACGCTTAACGCAAACAAGTGAAAATGACAATAGATAGATATATATATACTATATTATGCTCTCCTTCTTCTTCTTGAAATTAGGTTGGTGCTAGGTGTATCCTGTTCATTTGTGATATTTGAAAAATATCATTGTACCCACTTCTTCTTTAATAACTTTCTAAAAGTAACAGTGTCTTCTATTTCACAACAACAAATAATGTAACAATCAATCATAAAACCGTAGATTTTATCACAGCTATGCCATGTTTATATAATGTATACCTAGAAGAATGGGGTTCACTGAATCACAACCTCCATTATTGTTTAGGGTTAAAAACTGATATAACCAAAAAGAAACTAACGTCGACGGTTGAAAAGAACATACCTCACCTTAAGAGGTAATTTTTTTTTAAATCCCATGATGAAGACGGATATGCCGAGCCGAAAGGACTAGATATCGCATGTATGCTGTAAACCACAACTTGCATTTCTTTAACCGTAGTGATATTCTTGGTAGTATTCAAGTTGAATAGTTTGTCAGTTTGCTTAGTTGTTTGTGGTTTTCTTAACTCAAACTCTTCTATTGAATTGTTCATCTGTCTCTAATAGCGCAGGAAATAGAATTGAAGAAAAAAATAGCAAGTAACAATGAGACAAGGATGTTTTTATGCCCAAACATATTATATGATTGTTCTTCTTGTGCCGTATAACATATGATTTGTAGAATGTTGCCATTTCTGTTGTACTATGTAAATCTCTTACTTCTCTGAAAATGTACATATCAAAGATTCTACAAGAAAAACTATTCTGCTCTTGACAAATGCATACATGCGTGGTTGATGCTGATTGATAAGAGAGAAGAAATTGTACAATACCTCTAAGAAATATCTATTATCTTTGTCCCGAGAACAAATATCATAAATATTTATATAGTACAACCACCGAGGTCCACTCAAATTTTCTGTTCCTGCCAGTTTGTCTTGTACATAAAAAATCGTCTGTTTTAAGATGTACTAGTGATCGATTTATATTTAGTGTAAACTAGTAAAATCGCATGGTTTTAAATCTATGCATTCCATTTGGGAACTATTAAATATACAAATCCTTATTACCTTCCATTTGATACTTTATAGAAGTCTGTATGGTATTATATTGTTACCATATACGTCTGCTGGTCACTGAGACCTGACTGGTAATGCTTTGATTTTTCTAAAAAGTACATATTTTTGTCAGTTTCATTCTCTGTCTTGGCACTCACAATCAGAGGTGGTACAATCCAGCTCGCGGGTCAAATCCCCTCAGCCATATTTTACAGGTCTGCAAGTCAGATGTAAAATTGCTGTACGGTATAGATATATGCTATTAGGGATCTTCTTGTAGGGATTACGCCGTTTGCTTTGTGCTAAAGAGGTGGTTGGGTCGAGTCCAACTCTCGAGATATTGCTGATAAAGTTCACTTTTCCGAGATCCCTGAGGATTATCGCTTGAAGCTACAGAATTCCGTTCAATGAGTGTTTCTTTTGGCATACGGAGTGCAACTCTTTCAGATTGACAGAGTACATATGGGATTAAAAAAATTATACAATGGGGTAAATAGTCTTTGTCCTTTGAACCCTTTTTGCGCGTTTTTATACGGTACTGCCCTTCAGATCTTAAACTATCACAGGCTACGAGAGGCAGTAATTATATCACAAAACTAAACATTGAGAAAGAAGATATAATTACGTAAAATAGTTGATATTGGGAATGCAAAACGTGCTCAGAACGAATGAAAGATACAAGGAGGAGATAATGTGTCTATCTGTAAATGATGATGATTAACATTACAGGCGATAAAGCGACATATGATCTTAATTTTAATCATCAGCCCTCCAAAAAAAATTGTTCCGGATATTCCAATCGCCAGATCTCATCTCGCCAGATCTCATCTCGTCAGATCTCATCTCGCCAGATCTCATCTCCTCAGATCTCATTTCGCCAGATTTCATCTCGCCAGATCTCATCTCGCCAGATCTCATCTAACCAGATCTCATCTCCTCAGATCTCATTTCGCCAGATTTCATCTCGCCAGATCTCATCTCGCCAGATCTCATCTCGCCAGATCTCATCTCCTCAGATCTCATCTCGTCAGATCTCATCTCGTCAGATCTCATCTCCTCAGATCTCATCTCGCCAGATCTCATCTCGCCAGATCTCATCTAACCAGATCTCATCTCCTCAGATCTCATTTCGCCAGATTTCATCTCGCCAGATCTCATCTCGCCAGATCTCATCTCTCCAGATCTCATCTCCCCAGATCTCATCTCCCCAGATCTCATTTCCCCAGATCGCATCTCCCCATCTCTTATTTCGCCAGATTTCATCTCGCCAGATCTCATCTCGCCAGATCTCATTTCGCCAGATCTCATCTCCCCAGATCTCATCTCGCCAGATTTCATCTCGCCATATCTCATCTCCCCAGATCTGATCTCGCCAGATCTGATCTCGCAAAATCTCATCTCCCCAGTTCTAATCTCCCCAGATCTCATCTCGCCAGATCTCATCTCGCCAGATCTGATACAAGGATAAAAAGAGTGAGGCAAGGATGGTTATTATAACCAAACATATTAGATAATTTATCTTGGCATGCCATATGTTATATCATTTTCAGAATGTTGATCTTACTGCTGTGCTCTATGAACAGCTGCGTTATGTGCAAGAAAACCCGATTTGATTGACCCAGGGTCATATTTAGGAGCTACTCCGCCCGTGTGTTGAAGTGTCTGGAAATGGAAGTAAAGATTATCAACACGGTTTACCTTCCATGCATATCGTAAGAAGCTACTAATGAGGTTATTGGGTTAAGTTAGATGTCCCATCCCATATATGGTAAAAGCGACCCAAAATTCAAGCTAAAGTATTATGTGTGAAGCAGAAAGGCGCATATATCGTAGCTAAGTTTTAAATCATGACATCCCACCGAAGACATCGCACCAAAGATATCCCATTATATATATATATATATATATATATATATATATATATATATATATATATATATATATATATATATATATATATATATATATATATATATATATATATATATATATAATGAAAAACATGACAATAGATGAACTGGCCTAACGTTGTGACGTTGCAAACAGGTCCGTTATATCGGAGATTCTATACAAAGTTAATCCTCCGTATATGATCACTACACGTACACTGTATGTCATAGTCTTAGTACAGTCAAATCTCATTATAGAAAGATAAACGGTAATATGTATATGCGTTAACAATATAAACATCACATACTAACTAAGGACTGACAAGTTTCGACTAAAAAGTCTTTATCAGGAAGAAAGACAATGGACAGGCAATATACTTTACACAAAAACGCACATGCAGCGTGATGGCGGTAGGAGGAAGACATTAAAGTGTGGTATGAATCATGCAGTGGGAAATGGCAAAGAAAGTAACGAAGAAAAGGAAAAGTCAAGCAAGATAAGAGGTAATGACAACACGAAGGGTGGATGAAGTGGACAAGAGAATGATATAGAGAAAGTTGAGTGAGAAATTAAGTCTGCGACCCCACAGAAAACCCTTTCGTATCCAACGGGTTGGGAACCCGTACTTTAACATATCCATACATACCCGAACGGTTAATGACCCCGAAATGTGATCGTAAAATTCTTGGTTTACATCCTGCAATGTCGTATATTTTGTGTGCAACTTGTCTGTTTCTTACACCTCAATGACAAAGCTTCCGTTGAAGTCAGGAGAATAAATACACATGCAATTAATGTAGATCAGTGATTCTCAAACGCTTTCCTGCCACGATATTCCCCTTAGTGTTCATTTCATAGATTAACGCCACGAATCAGAGACGTATATACGTCTTCTGTTAAATGGGGATTACCTTCAACAAGAAGAGAACATGTGAGGAAGTATGAGATTGCAAAAACTGTTAGGACAACATCTGTGTTCAAATATATTGAAGAAAAAAAAAGAAATTGAAATGGTTTGATCACTTAATAAAAATGACCCAAATTGGCTAGCATAAAGAGAATGTGAAATAAGAATGGGAACAGCAAGAGGCAGATAAAGAGAATGTGAAATAAGAATGGGAACAGCAAGAGGCAGAAAAAGACCAAGAAGACGATGGATTGAAGGCGTTATCAACTTTCTGAGACATTACAATAGGACTGCGTATCAAGAAATCAAACATGCAACAACCCGCTAACCGATCGTCATCAAATTCTGTTATGCCTAACAGCAAAAGCAGAGAAATGACAATATATAAATACATATATTTTCTACAGAAGCTTGTCACTGTTTTGAGTGGTGGTGATTGATACCAGGTTTCAGATAGAGTTGAAGTCAATTAATTTCAACAGAATTGTGCCTTTTGTCATACACAATAAGTAATAAGTATGTTCAATTTGTGCAATTTGATGAGTTCAGTTATCACTAGAAGTCATTCCATCCCCGACCTTACATTGCTCCCGCAGAACCCTTGACTATGCATTGCTATTATGAAGTATCTCACGGCACCCTATGCGAAAAAAAAAGAAACAGGATAATTACATTTTACTACTCACTGGATACACGTATGATATTACACGAAAGTCGAGGTTTCCACCAAAATGCCTTTATCAAGAACAAATTCACACCACAACAATACGACAAGTACGACAATTTCCGTGTATTTTCGACCACTCTGAGAAACCCTGATGTAGACTGTAAGGCTATTATTTGTAAGAGTGCCGTGTGTATTCATGTATGTTTATGTTAAGGAAGCTTTGAATTCAACATTGTAAACTATAGCATCTGACAAGGAAATGAAAGTTCATTCACTGTGATCGTTATCCATTCTTTATTGAACAGATTGTTCCTTCTCTCTTCTTTATCTGAAGGGATATCCGCTTACGTCCAATCGAATAGTTGTACACATGAGTAATATTAAACAATGTAACATTAGTGAAAACCGTGATTCGAAAATTCTGGGATATTTTTTAAAAATTATTTCAAAGTAAAGGTATCTCCTATGGCGAGGTACGATTATTTCAACCGCGTACATAGACCTTTTTGGTTATATCAGACATTTTTACCATTAAAAAGATAATGGAGGCTTGTGTTCGGAAAACCACAGCTTCCGATGTCCATAATCCTGCTCAGCATAAAGAATTCTATGATTTACTTATTTTCCTCAACTAAAACATACCTTTTATGGTAAGTTATTCTACTTTCAACTTTTATGGTAAATTATTCTACTTTCAACTTTAATGGTAAATTATTCTACTTTCAAATTTTATGGTAAATTATTTTACTTTCAACTTTTATGGTAAATTATTTTACTTTCAACGTTTATGGTAAATTATTTTACTTTCAACTTTTATGGTAAATTATTCTACTTTCAAATGCAGAAATGAGTTCTATTTGGTTATATCAGAGATTTAATTCATCAGAATATTGTGGAGGTCAAGGTTCTGGTAATCAAATCACCACGATCTTGGTATTGTCTAGCCATGAGCGTCTACTGCTGTAGAAGATCTCTGCACAGAATTAATTAGAACGTTACATCTTTTATTATTTTCGTGTCTTTCGTTGGTGACTATTTATATACTTGGGTCGCACGACTAAAATAGCCAAGCCATGGTAAAAAATATACAGTAAATAGTTATATAAATTATATTATGTAATGTTTTATTGTGTATAAAAAGGTGTCCATGCTATGAAGCACTTTTTCAAATCAGTCTTTACGTTCTTGTAATAATTTTCATCAGTAAAGCAAGAAAATGTATATACTGTAACTCCCAGAAGTATGTTTGCAACCAATTGTTACCATTACGTGTCAAATCGAAATACCGTAGTATATCCTTTTATTTAGAGATCTTTGGAATAGCGATCCTTTTGTTTTGTGTTTTGTTTTAACGGTTGATGAAACAATGTCACAGAAGACAGTTAAAAACGGGATTTTTCTTTAACAAATAAACTTAATAAATAGATGAAAGTTTGAAGAACAAAGAAGACAGATATTCCCAGTGACAGAACTCATATGTCACAGTTAATCTAAATACTTTAATACCTGTACACTATAGCTGTGATTTGTGTGAACACCGAGATCTGTAATGACATCCCTTTAGGTTTCACTTTGCACTTGTCGACCCCCTGTGAAACTATAATGTTTGTCTAGTCTGATGATCACCTGAAGATTTGAGTTAGTCACCTCAGGTAGAAGTGACACGGTAATGCATTTCAAGTTTACTGTATTTTATTTGTATTCTCAACACTCATTTTTCCCCGGTTTTTTTTCTTTAGATAGCGCGGAGCACAACTCCTGTAATATTTTGTTACAGTGGTCACCCGTGTGTTACCGGACCTCGAGAGAGAGAAGCAAATAATACCAAAACTATTATTTACTATTGTTTACCTTCCATGCTTGTCGTAGGAGGCGACTAAATAAGGTTATGGGATGGAGTTCGCTGTCCCATCCCATATAGGGTCAGTCACCCAAAACCATGCTGAAGTCGGATGTGTCCAGCCGAATGGTGCAGATATCGCGGCAATGATGTAAATCATGACACAACGCATTCCGTTCTTCGGACTATATTCTGCTAATCTGCTAATTGACTACTTCTTCATTTGAGACATTTCCAAGATACCGTACAGTGAAAGTCTGTGAGTTACGGGGTGTATACTTTCAGTCATTTATTGCATACAATAATGTATTTGCAATTCAAGAAAAGAGTGCACATAGCAAAGGTAATATGTCAACAAAATAAAAAGTAAACTGTATAACTAGTCCTTGGCGATAGAATTGAGGTTTTCTCCAATGTTACATAGAACCAATCATTACCATATGTTATGTGAGTGAATCATGGACAAATAGTAAAAATTCAAGAAGAATACTGAAACTCAAGAGATGTGGTTTCACAGAACAATATTTCATTGTTCTCATTGTTCTTGTCGAGTCCCCTGTGAAACATCGAATAACAACTGTTGCCCTCCAACGATTTATGTACTAGACTGCTCTCTTTTATCTGTGCCCACCAGGTAACAATTTTGTCTCTTCCTCCACTGTTCTTCTGCAGTTGTTTCTCGTCTTTCTCCCAACACAAGAGGTTCATACTCAAATAACACTTCTCAATGTCATCAGAAATAACAAAGGCGTTGTTTTAGTGCTCAGCATGAAAGATCTGTGGAGTTATTTTTTTTAGTGCACTTCATGAAAGATCTGTGGGGTGAAGTTTTTTAGTGCACTTCATGAAAGATCTGTGGAGTGAAGTGTTTTAGTGCACTTCATGAAATATCTGTGGATAAAAGTGTTTTAGTGCACTTCATGAAAGATCTGTGGGGTGAAGTGTTTTAGTGCACTTCATGAAAGATCTGTGGGGTGAAGTTTTTTAGTGCACTTCATGAAAGATCTGTGGGGTGAAGTTTTTTAGTGCACTTCATGAAAGATCTGTGGGGTGAAGTTTTTTAGTGCACTTCATGAAAGATCTGTGGAGTGAAGTGTTTTAGTGCACTTCATGAAATATCTGTGGAGAAAAGTGTTTTAGTGCACATCATGAAAGATCGGTGGGGTGAAGTGTTTAGGGCACTTCATGAAAGATAGGTGGGGTAGAGTGTTTTAGTGCACATCACGAAAAAATGGTGGAGTGGCGTGTTTTAGTGCACATCACGAAAAAATGGTGGAGTGTTTTAGTGCACATCACGAAAAAATGGTGGAGTGGAGTGTTTTAGTGCACATCATGAAAGATGTGCAATTTGTTTAGTGGATCCTGGAAAAATTAATTATGTGGTCCCCTTTGTGGCGTACGGCCCACGCCAATTACCACGGGTATAGTGAATATCGTTAACAATATAAACAATTAGCTGGAAGATAGAGACAAAGAGACAACGATTCTGGACGGTCTGGTAAAATGGCATCGTAAATGGTGAATTGAGAAAGTTATAACCAAAGCTGGTGTTCCGAGAGCTGTGGAGATTCATAATTGTATACTCCAACAGGCATGATACTAGATGATGATTATGATGATGGTGGTGATAATTGTGATGATGATTATTATGGTGATGATTATGATATTGATAATGTTGATCATGGCGGTGATGATGGTAGTGATGATGGTAGTAATGATGCTTGTGGTGATGACGGTAATTATAGAAATAAGATGATGCTGATAATGATGATGATGATGACGATGATGATCGTGAAAATGATGGTGGTGGCAAGTGTCATGATGGTTGTGATGATGGTGGTGGCAATGATGATGGGGGTGATGAAGGTGGAGGTAATGATGATGGGGGTGATGAGCATTTCTTCTATTTCTTTCGTTTACTTGAAACATGTCTATGTCTGTAATTCTGTCTCCTGAATAAAACTCAGTCTTTTGTAGTTCACACAGTGGCCCGTGATGATGGTGATGTAGTAGTGATGATGATGATGATGGTGGTGGCAATGATACTGGTTGTGATGATGATGGTGATGATGGTTATGGCGCTGATGATGATCATGGTGGTGATGGTTCTGGTGGTGATGGCGATATTCACGATGATGGTGAAGATATTAGTGATAATGTTGTGATGATGATTATGATGATTATGATGGTGACGATGCTGATGGTGATAATTATGTTTCTGGTGTTACTAAAGGTTATGGTGTTAATGATAATGGTGAACATGATAGTGGTGATGAAAAAAAGGTTATAATGATGAGCACTGATGTTACATAAACTAGGCTTACTTATCACTAATCAAGATCACTCAACAATTCAGCAGGAAGTTATTGTGACAAACATGACTGCTGCATCCTTCTAAATGTCTAGGTGCATCTGAGTGCAGATCTGGCTGTCATTCATGCTTTCGTGAGTACACTTAAGTTCATCTGTCAGCAACTCTACTCCAATCAACTCACACAACCATCAGTCTGTATCATGATTTCTATTCGTATGTATGCATGTGTGAGTGTATTCTTGTAAGTGTATATATATATATTTACCCCTTCTCAGTTTGTATGATTTATTTTTTACATATGTATGTTTATTTTTATGTTTGAATGGCTCTATGTGTTTCTTCTTCTTCTTCATCGTTCATTCTCAAACTCCTGCTGGATCTCCCTTGTAGCAGGACCATTGTCCTACTAGATTTCTAGCAGGATGTAGTCCAGAGAATGGAAATGAGTTGTGTCGCCGTTTTATTTGCGCCTATTGCCCGACACATCCGTCTTCGGCGGGTTCTATGTGTTTGAATGTGTCCATTTGTTGTGCTTGTTTGCATGAGTGTTCTTTGTATGTATGTGTGTGTATGTTTGTATATGTTTTAATTTATTTGTATGTTTATTGGTATGTTTATTTGTGTATATATATATGTATGTTTTTATATTTATTTGTTTATATGTTTGCTTCAAATCACATGAATTATGAACAATGAATCTCTTGTTCTCTATCTGGGGAAGCTTCTCCAGAACTTTTCTATATACACAGGGATACCAACTCTCAGCGGTATGCCATGCTTTGAGATGAAGGCGTCTACTCAGAGGCGTCTATATGTTCCTGTTGAAGGCATGCTCCGTCATTGTATATGTAGACATATAATTCACATGAACATATTCCACTGTCACATCGAGCATGAGGATGGAGATAGAGGGAGTTACAGCAATATTTAATTGGTTGATATATGATTACATCAACACACTTGGTAATACTAAAAGTACATACTGCGAAGAGATTGGGACTTATTGAACAACTCAGTTGTCCAGAACATTACATGGATATACTTCCTTGGTCATGCTGGAGTTGGAGGAAACGAGAGAGCCGACTTATTGGCAGGCAATGCGGCGATAGTTGGTACTTTGCTGAGAAGAGATAAAGCAGACTTAATGAAGGCAGTAATAAATTCATTTCAAGATGCAGAAGACGTCAATGAGGCTGAGAACGTACACATACAGAGAATGTTAGAAATGGGAGTATCTAGAGGTGAGAGAATGAAAGGTAAATTTTTTGGATTGTCCCGAAGATCACACAACCAACAACTGACCGGGACTCTTGAGTCTACATACACTAGGATGGCTGCTGAAACGGAAGGCGGAACACTTATGGGAGTGCCCCACGTGCTGTGAAGCTAGTTTCTAATCAACAATCAAGAATATGCAATCGTTTTATGGTATCAATGTTGACCCTTGTAACCACACAGTCTACATAGCTGCATAGTTTCTATGGTGTCATTTATGGTATCAATGTTGACCACACAGTCTGCATAACTGCATGGCTTTAACAGTCTACATGACTGCATAGCTTCTACAGTATACACGACTGCATGGCTTGTATATGCCCTACTACATCTGAACAGGAGGCTTCTCAAATAATTGCACATGAAAGACAATTGCAATATCCAGGGTATGAAATAAAGCTCTTTAAAAAAACGTCCACATTGCACAAAATAATGCAATCGTTTTTTCTCGTTCCCTCACTCTCTCTCACTTCCTCACCGTCTCGCTGTCATTCTCTCTCACTCATTCTTTCTCTCCCTAACTCAATGTTATGATAGGAGCACTATCATTAGTCCTCTGTTACGAAAGTCTAACTTCTGTACGATCGCTCATTCTGTTACGAAATTCTAACTTCTGTACGATCGCTCATTCTGTTACGAAAGTCTAACTTCTGTACGATCGCTCATAGTCCTCTGTTACGAAAGTCTATCTCATGTACGATCGCTCATTCTGTTACGAAAGTCTAACTTCTGTACGATCGCTCATTCTGTTACGAAAGTCTAACTTCTGTACGATCGCTCATTCTGTTACGAAAGTCCTCCGGACACGTTCCCGTTTAGTGTGATATATTATTACCGAAACCTAGATGGGACTTTGGTTTTAAACAGGGAGTTAGGAGAGCTTACTTTAAGAAAACTAATCAATTCGTTAAAGTCTGGTTTTTGTGTGATTTTCCTTGATTCTTAGACGAAAATAAATAAATAATATATATTTGTGTCTTAACTATAGTAGGAAATTACATATAATCCTTACAACAAAGGCATGGAAAAAAACAGCGCGCGGAAAAATTTCAGCCCGCGGGACAAATCCGACCCGCCGAATATTTTTTATGACTCGACAATCTGTTTAATGATTAAATCAGAATGTTGCTTACAATAAGAAAACTAGAATTTTTAAAAGTTAATGTTTTTCTCAACAAGAAAGTTAGATTAAAAATTGAATGTTTCTTTAAACAAACAAAATCTAAATAAAAAAGTAAATTTCTCAGTGTTACATGAAGAAAACTATATGACACAACAGTAGATGTTGCTTATAATAAGAAAACTATGTGAAACAGTGATTGTTGCTTACAATAGCAAAACTAGATTTAAAATGTTAGTGTTGCTCACGAAAAGAAAACTAGATCTAAAAAGTGCTCACAAAAATGTTTCTCACAAAAACAAAACAAAAACTACATAAGAACAGCCCAAAAAAGCCCCTGAATGTTGTGAACAACAAATTTAAAAAAAACACCGAAATATTTCTTGATAGTGCAATTTACTGCATACATTTAAACCTCAGGCGGTTTGTATCTGACAATACAACTTACAATCATGTCTTTGAGAATTGATTTCATTGCAGGGCTGTAGTTTGATGAGATCACTTTTTGTTGGCTGTTTAGGATGCACGCCTCCAGAAAACATATGAGCTCGTAAAAGAGTAATAATTCTAGCCTTAGGAACTCCCAAGTCCTGTCTAAAATATGATAAATATGTCGATTATATTGTAAGCCGTGTTCACAGATTTTAGTCAGACTGGGTAGATGAATTTGAAACTGAAAGAAAATGAATATAATCGACGTCTATGTAATCAGTGCATACTTGGCTGTAGAAATAAGGGGTGGGGGTTTAGAGATTCCATCATCTTCTTTTCTCTTAGCAAAGGAGAACATGACAATTTTTACATGACATTGTGGGTTATGTAAAATATACCTCTTATGGTAATCACGTTAAAAGCCAAACACCGTCAATTTGATAGATGACAGCCGATGAGTTCACAGTACTGAATAATTGTCGCGAAATTCTACTTGTGATAAGTCTGACAAAAGACAAGCAAAAAAAAAAGTAAACCCCTTACCTTATTTACAGAAATTATCAGAAATACCACTAAAATAATGTAATCGACTTGTCTTATGAGCACGTGAACAGCAGTCAGGCGATAGCTACGAGTTTCTCAGTTACAAGTTCACGGGTATGCCAAGGATATAATATTTCGCGATCAAAAAGAAAATAAAGAATATAAACTTTATTGATACCACGCTTGTCGTCCAAGCTGTGGGTAGATTTGGCTGTCCCACTCATAAAGATAGAAAAAAATTACCCAGAATCCACGTTGAAGCCGTATGTATCAGACCGAAAAGAACAGAAAGCACAGTCAAGCTGTAAATATATACTGTTTTCATTTCTCTTGATTGCATTTTGCTAATCAGCAGCAATTTGATATAAACGAAGAAGAAGAAACACGAAATAAACAATGTATAATTCATATAGGATGCAACCTAAAATTTCTTTTAAACTTCTGTAATGTACTACACATCGCCCTAACAATTACCGTACCACACCGGCAAAGTTATATATTGTACATCTAGCGACTTGCTCTTACTACTTTTCGAGCAACATATTTTGTCGCCCGCAACGTCGAACCTTAAAAATGAGTGGAGGCACTGCCTCCATAAGTCTATTTTATTCTAAACACTGTTTTCAGTTAACAACAACGATAGGACGTACAATTTTCTCTTTATTTCTACATTTGCATTCTTACTTAGCACAGCATTTTAGCGTTTCTTTAACAGAGCTTTTGATTGGATGTTTTCAAAGTTGGGGAGCCATTGAAATCTTAAGTCAGCTTAGAGGGCCAGCATACATTAGTCGAAGGATCGGATGTGGCCTTATTTACCCAACCTTGTTTCAAACTGACAAGGCTTCATTAACCAAAATATCACAGGTCTGCCCAGCACAATCTGTAAAATGTACATATTTACATGTCACTTCACTATACTGCCTCTCACAACCACCAGCATGGTTATCTGTGTCAGGTGCATCATTATTCATATACAACGTCTTCTATTGTCCATACACTCTCAAGTCAAAGAGCAGATATGTATCTGTATATAAATAAATCGTAAATAAATAAGCTAATATTATAACATTTTCCAAGCGTTATATTATATATTGTGTGTCCCTCCGTCAATTATTATTGAGTCTTGTAAACTAATTGAGAATCATTCCTTTGTGATGCAATTTTTTTTTTCATCGGCAACTTAGAATCTAAATCTGTTCGCTTTCTGTTATATGTTTTAATTTTGTTTCAATTGTTTGTCTCGATAAAGGCCTTTTGGTCGAAACGTCGAATTGCGTGTGTCATTATATGTGTTATTAAGTATTAGCAAAACGTTATTACCCTATTCCTGTGTCCATGTGGGCAGGCAGCACAGACTGCTGAACAAGACTGCTATATATTAAACCAGTTAAGGGAAGAACTCTGCCTCACAGAGAATGATATCCACAGAAAGCTGTATGGAAGCACCGATGAGCTTTCAAACACAGCAGCATTTATTAAAAAAACCGGACTTGCTGTATAGACTTATCAAACTTGGAACGAGAATAACAATAAGAACAAGAACAAGACATAGATATCTCGTTGGTTTCGACCAACTTTTTATAAGGAGATTTTACTGTATAAACTTATGCAAGAAGGGAATACACCTGGGCCATCGACAGAGTACTACAGGCCTTCTAAACAGAATTAAAAAGGCTTTCATTCGTTCCTTTTCTTGATTACTCCCATGTTTTCCGTTGACCAATATTTTTAGACTTGGAATGGCATGGCAAAAATAGCTACTCCGAGTATATACATAGTAACCAATGGAAAACGTGACAATAGTTTTTTAAAGTACCGAATGATGGCCTGTTTATGTTTAGCAGTTAGGTCTTCTATAACTGCCAACAGTCACGAATCTACTGTGTGAGCCGTGACTTGTGCTGGTAAGAAGACATGTTTGCAAAATTAATTAGGACTACACTCGTTACGTTATCGATAATTCTCGTGTTTCTCGTAGGTCACTATTTATACACTTGGAGTCACATAATAAAAATAACCAAGGCTGACTAACGAAACACACGGAAATAATCAAAATGGCAATTTTAGGTCATGTTTACGTTTTCAGCGCGCAGGTCTTCTATATGTCGCAGGTCACGGTGTGAGCGTACCAAGTGACATTGATCTTACTTCAGAGAGTGTTTATACTAACAATATATGATGATAATATTATGGGTGGTCTTATTGTCGTAGGCGGAACCTTCAATATTTAACTACTGAAGGACCACATAGAGCTGGAGAATCTTTCTATGATACGCCTTCTTTCACAGTTGCAAAAATAAAATTATCACGAAATATTTTGACAGTGTTTCCCAGTAGATAAAATAGATTTATTATTATGTTTGGTTCTAATTTTTACTACGCGGATGAATATATGCTATAACGGCTTTTACATTGCAATTCTATTATGTACTTTCACTGTATCGGGTGGAGTTAGTTCCAGGGTTGCCATTTTCTAAATTTGGATGTTACTAGCAATAAAATTAGTGTTTTGTTAATTTGTGTATTTGTGACTGATTTGTAAATGTTTACTTATTTCCTTGTTTTACATGAGAATGATAAACACAGAAAAAAATCATATGGTCCTAAACGTTATAGACTTAATTGAAAGGATCATATAAAAGGGTCATGTATGTAGCAAGAGCATACAACATCTACATGTAGTCAATATGACAGGAACTGTTATTTTTATATAACGTGTTAGAACATGTCTATATTCAAGTACCAATATGAAAATATTTCAAAATCATGTCTTACCAGAAAGAAATGTCGTTGACGGTAGAACTATTGTTTCTCTCATAACTGGTGGTCAAACACAACCAAGAAACAAAATAGACTTACAACTTCATTATTTTAGAACCAGTTATTAAAATTTGAAATTATAATTGTATTTTAAAAGTAAAATGCTATTTTTGGAGGTTATAGTGGATATGTTTCCAGCAGTTGTATCGTAAGGGATTGGTGAGGGGGGGGGTACATCTTTTTAATAGTTGTATAGTGCTAAATGGTCTGGGTTTATTTTTTTACAAATAAGTCCTCATGATGAAGGACTTCAGTCACACTATTGAACACTCCTGACATTATGCAATATTAAACTTTCTGTTGATGGCATGTCAATATAGTGAGGTTTTCCTCGTGTGGAAGTACCACGGAATTTCATCTGTATAGTTAAGTTTCCCGTTGTGGTGCAAAATTTAGAGAACAGCATTGCACATAACAATAGGATTCAGTAGAGCTTCGACACTGTCCTAAATACCAATGTGAACATGGTGATCCAGCTATTAAAATGTGATACATGGGGCGTGGTGAAAAACAACTCTGTGCATCCCTGTGAGAGCACGGAATCAGGCACACATGTTGGCCATATGTAACTGAAGAATCACCATGGATGACGGAAATGAACAATTGGCTGATCCACCCCTACCAGTGACCATGGTCTAGAGCTGAGTTCCAATGGACAGCTGACAAGATATAATGTTTGATAGGGAAATGAACTGAAGCCCATGACTCCAAGTGCACATGTTGCGAAAACGTAGGTATGAAAATGCTTGGAGAACTCACTTCATTGTACTTGGGTTAAACCATATGTTATCCATCCCTCTCAACGAAGACACACGCCGCCTACAAAGAGTACTGCTAATAGCACGTAACACCGTATATTCAAGAGATAATCACTGGGTTTCCAGATTGTCATTTTCTAAATAATTCCACACAATGAAATTTCTGGGACCCTGCGAATCAGTGGTTTCTAATTTGTATTGTGTACTTCATTGTCCACGAAATAATAACCTTGAGAATCTTTAGGTAAAATATAAACAAACAAAATAATATATTTTACATTTCTTACAGGAAGAAAAAAGTCAACGTTTCGCTAAGAAGACCTTTATCGAGCTAATATAATAATATACTTTGCTTCTTAACAATATTTTTTAAAAGACAGGGCGACCTATTGTGTTGGATCTGCACAATTATTTTACTGCATGCTTTCATTGTTGGTATATATCTTTATAATATCACGGTTGTTTCAATAATTATATATCGAGAACCACTGAGTTTTATATATACATTTGCATGCATGACATTTGCATGGAGTATATTCTGACTATTATCAGTTTATGTGTTGATATATTTATTTTATATCCATGCAAACATGAATTCACAACGTGTGAGTACATTTGGAAAGTGGAATTTCGTACCTCACAAAAACATGAAACCTCACCTAAGTAGAGTTCATTGGGGAATATTACCTGGTAAATTGATTCTCTAACACACGTGCATATTAGTTCATACACACCTGTGCTTATTGGTTCCAACGTGTGAACGTTTGTTTATTTACTCTTTGATAGGATAAGAAGGCGTATGAATGCTTCTCAGCATGTTTGACCTTGCATAAATAGTTTGTATTTTCATGTATTTATGTGTGGTTTTTTTTAAAGTGCATATATATATATATTTATAAGTATTTATTTTATATATATATTTGTATGTATGTGAGTTTGAGTATGTGTGCGTGTATATACATTGGCATGCTTACGAATCATTATCAAGTGTCGACTACGCATCGAAGGTTGGCTGCAACGGACATTCAATACCCTTTGTCTCTTGCCTTAGTGGTGCAATCTGATTGACTGTATCTTGACCATCTCATGATGTCTCTCTCTCATTTTTATCTTTGCCTACTTCTTGCTCATGTTTCTAAGCTATGCAGAATATATTTAACGTTTTATAATAGTCAATTTTTATCATGGTGATCCCGGATGTTAATAGTTCCATCATGTTTTTGAAAATACTTCTCATTCGTAGGTAATTAGTTAGTTAGTTAGGAAATAAGCCAGCCAGCCAGTTATTTAGTTATTCAGTTAGTTAGTTTGTCAGTCGATTAGTCAGTCAGTCAGCAACCATCAAGTTAGTTAGCCATTCCGTCAGAGAGCCATTCAGTTAGTCAGCCAGCCAACCATTCAGTCAGTCATTCAACCAGTTAGAAAGTCAGTCGTTGGATCATAATCATTGCTCTCCAGCCACTTCCATGAGTGCTTCGATCTTCACTTGATTCTATCCACCAGTGTAGGATTACTAACGGTTCCAGTTCTTTGTTGGTTGACAAACATTCTCCCAAGCACACAGTAGTGCTCATTTCTGGCAACGCTGAATTTCCATCAGTTTCTTTACTTTGGACAAGGAAAAAGAATCATCACTCAAAAATTCATTTGCCAGTGTTGTTTCTAGTAAGCAATTGAAAATGTCCGCATGATCAAATGCTCTTCAACTGGACACAGTAGTAATATAACACGAAAATGAATTGACACATTCGGCTGCATCAATCTGTTCTGGAATGATGTCCATTTGTATTTTTCTGATCAATCTCATCGAGTCTATACATTAGCCATTCCTATTCTCCAATCACCTTCTGCCTCATGTCTATCATCAACTATTTTCTATATAAATATTCCTAACAAAAAAACAAAACAACAACATATTAATCAATGCTTCCAATAATGTTATCAGTTCGCTTGAATATTGCTGCATGTATGTTCAACTGTCTCGCAGTGTACTTTACAGTTCGCAGGAAAACATCTCTCAGTTCTTCTCCGTTGATTTCCTAAGCCGTTTGTTTAGCCTTACGGTAGAAATGTCGATTACATGTATTACTTCACGTAAAACTGATATTTAACCTTTTATATTTATATCTATAAAAAAAAGGAAGTTTAACCCATAGCATTTAGCTGATGTAGGGGTGCGAGATGATAGCGATCTTATATTTCAGCGGCACTGCTATATGAGGGCGGTAGCTATCTCATCTTTCTCACAATCTTTACTTCCTGGACTGACCCGGTACCCAATTAAAGCTCCGTCGTAGATGAAGCTGTTGCGGTCTGGAAAAAAAAAGTTATCGCCTCAATTGGGGTCTCAATTGGGGTTTGAACCAGAACCAGTCATATACGAAACCTTTGCACTATACGTGGCCCCTTACTATATTCATCTACTAATAAATACAATTCAATGGGGGTTTTTTTCGAATCTGGATGGGGGATAAGGGTGGAGAGTCATGCATAACCTTTTTTCACACAAAAAATTCTTAATAAAGAGGTCAGAAAAACGTAATGCTGTTTGTCTACAAGATCGCTCCAGGAATACATCTTGAAGGCAAACAATAAGAAACTTGATATTGATAGAATGTATATAGAATGTAGCTCACAATTGATGCCGTTGCATAAACACACAAGGGTGATCTCCCAGCTTTAAAGACAATATATTGCCAGTTTGTTGTGCGTGGCTTTTGATAATATCACAAGATTTAGCTGATATTCAATGAAAGGTTTAACTTGCATATGTTTCCGTGAGAAATCTGGGGTGACATAAAGGTAAGACGATTACAGATAATGTGGGAGTGTGTAAGCATATCGTGGTTGTTTAGAATGTCCTTCACAGAACAACGGTCTCATCACAGTATGATTTACTAATTCAAGACAAACTTCATCTTCTGCACTCGTGTTTAAACTTCTGTAGATAAACAGGATGTGGTCCGGGGAACTGCGTGCTTTGTTTCATGGTATACAACTAGGTTGCGATAGCTTTGCTTTTCGGCCTGACATAATTGACTTCAGCATGGTTTATAATTTACTTTTACTCTGTATGTGATATTACAATCCACCTCCACCCCAAAACCTCCTTAGTCTCGTCTAGCAAAATATTAGGCAGGTAACTGTGCCATAATTATAAGAAGGAAGTTACAGTATTTTTGACACTTAAATAGACATGATAGCATGGAAAGGCTAATTTTTGAAGGCAGAGCTCCAGGGTGAAGAAGATGAGGAAGACCGAGGTGGACCAACAATAACGATGTTAAAGATTGTATTAATATGTCCCTGGCCAAAGCAGGCCTGTTCGCCCAGGACAGAGAACTTTCAAAGTGTCCAGATTAAGACAATGATCTGTGTAAAAAAAAATATGTCACTTGACAACAGTGTCACTATTCTTTGCTCTATTTCAAGCCTCGGCAACACATATGGGGGGGGGGGTGGGGGTTGGTGTGTCAAGCTAATTACTCTGCCTACTGCCTCTTGTTCTATTTCTATAATTTCTTCTTCTAATTTCATTCCATTCTCACACTTCTGCTAGTCACAAAATTGATCATGTGACTTGGTTAACAGTTTCGCAAGTGATATATGTGCCTTCCGTCTAACAAACCCGACTTCAGCGTGGAATTGATGGGTCACTTCCACAGGAACAGGAAGCATATTCCATGTTCAATCTTCCTTAGTCGACCCTTACAACATACATGATAAGCTACGGTGTTAATAGAATTGATTCCCCTTTGGTTATCAGCATACCTGCTAAAGTAGGATATATCAGGCACAACTGGGCAGATATCACAGTCAAACTGTAAACCATGACACACCACATTTAGTTCTCCAGGTTAAATCTTCATGAAAAGTACAAGTAAGAGATGTACAAGTACAAGTAATGTAGCAAATGAACTATCGCATCCACAAAGAGCGAACTGTTGTAGTCACCACAATACATCCGAAAATACTTCTTACGGTGGACACCGTAAAGGGGTAAGTGGGATTTGTTAGGTTGTTACTTGCATTCTAGTACTAACTGTTACATTCGGTTTTCTCAAAATAGTATGGTGGGGGTTTTGATCCTCTCAATCCCTCCCCATCCATACTTATGAAAGGGGTTGTATAAAAGACTATTCATCTGTTTCTGTTACGTAATCCTGGAACATCTGGTATAAGATCTGTTGATTATCCTCTTCGCAAACCGGACATGTCCATAAGTGCACAGATCTCCACTTCAGTTAATCTCTCGAATATAACGGCTGATGGTTCCGGTTCTATGTTGGTTCACTGCTACTTTTGAAATCTTTATCAGGGTTCTCTACGGACCACGCCCATCCTCACTCCCAATTCGCTCATTCTCGAAAATCCTGGAACATTGCCTTCAGTTACTAATATTTCTATGCCAATCAGATATTTAATTTGACAAAATATTTTACTCTTTAGATACTTAGGCCAGAAAGGGTAGCAAAGAAAAGCAACTCTGTTTACCTTCCATGCATGCTGTAAGAAGCGACTGAGGAGGCTTCGAGTGAAGTTGACTTCCCATCCCATAAAGGTTCTAAGTTACTCAGAAGCCATGCTGAAGTCTGATATGTCAGACCGAAAGACGCAAATATAACACTAAACTGTAAACCATGGCACAACGTATTCCGTCCCTCGGACTACATCCTGCTAATCTGCAGGAGTTTGAGAATGAACGCAGAAGAAGACACAATACTTCAGTTTCAGTGAAATAACTGCGCCACTTGCGTTCATATTCAAGGTCTTCTAGAATCTGTATTTTGTCCATCTTCAACCATTATGATTTTCTCATACTTTTGATTTCAAAATATCAAATTCATCACAGATGAAGTAAATGTGGTAGCTCTGTTGTTAGTACACCGGTCTAATAGAACTGTGTTCCAATGTTTGATTGTTATGAGTCTATACGTTTCTTGAGTTACGCCAGCAGGTTATCATCAAAGCATACCGAAAAACCCCATATGCCAGCAGGTTATCATCAAAGCATACCGGAAAACCCCATATGCCAGCAGGTTATCATCAAAGCATACCGGAAAACCCCATAGGTGCTCCAATACTGGTCTTAGTAAATTCATTAGTGTTGCGACTGACAGGTTCATGTTAATTTATCCATTTCTTCTCGTATCTATTATGTTTCGATTATAATTTTAAATTTACACATGTTTAGCCCCTGATCGTCTGGGAGTCTTCTTCTTCGTCATCGTTTACTCTCAAACTCCTGCTTTATCTCTATTAAAGCCGGATCTAATTCCTACTAGGCTTCCAGCAGGATGTAGTTCAGATAATGGAAATGCGTTGTGTCGCCATTTAGTTGCGCCAATTGTTAAGAACATTCGTTTGGCAGAATCTTCAAAAAAAGTAAAAAAGTCATGCAGAAGAATGAAAATTTTTTTTTTTTTAATTTAAAAAATAATATAGTTCCCAATATGTCTTATTAGCATGAAAAATCGATATTCTATTATATTTAACTGACATGAAGTAATTACTTAGTGTGGATGAACACATAGTCTAGTACATCGGTTTCCAAAGTGGGCGGTACTTCCCCCACGCTAAAGCCCTCTAGGGGGCGATAGGATTTATGAAGAAATTGGGAGGGGGAGCTTTCCGGTGGTATAAGTGGCAGTGGTTCATTGATGAAATAACTCCTTATACAGATGTAGGCTCTATCTCTTTCATTATTTTCGAATGAACTACATATTCTATCTTCTGAATTAGTTATATCTTCACTGCTTATTAGTGTTGAAAAGATGTTGACAGCTCCCGTATAAGCGACCTGGATCAAAAGTATCTAAAGCTAATCCAAGCCTCTTTAAAAAAAATTCTAATTTAGCTGGTTACAACCATAAGAATAATTGCTGCTGTAATCGTCTGTCCATGAACCAGATACAGTGGAATCTCATTATAACAACTTGGTCCAGACTTGATCCGCTGCTTAGTCCGGACCCACAAAATATGTATGTAATAACAGAAAATTGCTACATAAAGTGTAAACAATAACGAATAACTATAATTGGGGATTTTGAAAAGTGAAATTTGTTATAAAAGGATGCAGTATGGAAGGATTCCACTTCAAATAAAAACAACAGATGATTTCACACCGTGTCCAGAAGCAGCTAAACTTGTCATTATTTTGCAGAAACAATAGAGTAAATCAATCGGTTGTAAAGATAAAATACGTTTGTTTTGTGAAAATAGAAGTGAAAGTAATCTCACATGTATCAGTAAAGTATTTGGTTAACATAAAAATATTTATTAGCAAACAGCGAAGAATAAACTGATCACATTATGTTTGATGGAAACTAAAACCGATATAACGGTTATTGATCCCGTAGGGTTTCTTTAACTAGCCGATACATCAGTGGCTGATCGGATAGAGTTAACTTGTTTGTGTGTGTGTGCTTTTCCAACAATCATCAGTCGAACGTATGATATATAAATGGAGTGATACAACGTGTAAATTAAATCTTTTATTTTGTGAATAGTGTTGCAAATTGTATTACTTCATTATGTCTGAATCTAAGAAATTTCGACAGTACAGATTTCAGTATTTGAAATATCGATTCAATCAATCTCCTTCGAATCATTTATTACATATGCGCTTGATTTGTAAAAATAATTATTTTTTAATGAAACAATGTCGCTGAAACAATGAAGATTTGTCCTATTTTCAAGTACTAGAAGAAAAACATGTTAAGCGTCCACGTATGTTACAAACATCGTCCCCTATATTTTGCATTGTCCACTAGACGACATACTGCCGGATTACAAGCTTCTGATAACAATTTATTATTAATCGCAAATGCTGTAAAACCACACACAATTGGCGAGGAATTAATCTTGCGAGTAGTAAAAGAAGTCATAAATACTGTGCTTCATAAGCCAGTGTCATCCGGAAAATTCCTTTGAGCAATAGTTCAGTGAAAAGAAGAATCGATGAAATATCTGAAAACGTTGAAAAATTATTGTGCAATTATTTGCAGACATGTCAATTTTCCATTCAACTCGATGAATCAACTCTCCCAAATAATGAATCTCTACTCTTATCATACTCACGATTCATAAAAGATGAACAAGTTTGCCCAGAAATATTATTTGTTATAAATTTGTAAGTGGGCACAATGGGAGAATATATGTTTAATACCATGAAGAAGTTTCTTCACGAGAAAGACACTCCTACTCGTAATAGTTTATCTGCTGCTACTCATGGTGCTCCAGCAATGACTGGGCGCCAGAATGGTTTCATAGCGCTTGTGAAACAAGCAATACCAAATGTACTCGCTACATATGGTGTACTTCCTCGTCAACATTTGGTTGCGATTAATTTAAGTGAACAACAACATACGTCGCTACATTTCGTTGTGGAAAAGTCAACAAGTTTAGAAGCAATTCATTGAGTGACAGATTGTTTAGTCAACTTTGTAATGAAAACGATGAGGATTTCAATCATTTCCAGCTTCGCACAAGAAGCTCATTGACTTTCAAAGTGTATTTGTCGGAATCGATTTTACAATGTGTTTGATTCAGTACTTGAATTCCTAAAAATCTGTTACCTGGTTACATCTAAAAATGGCATCGTTTACTTGACTGACCTCAAATGAAGAACTAACATTAAAAGTATGTGGTGGATACCAAAAGTTATCACCTTCAGAAATCAATACCAACACTATAACTTGGATTATAGGAAATGTTGCAGCAACTATTAATTGGAATTTCCGTTTTCCTAGATATCTGAGCGTGAGTTTAGTGCTGTAGCGAATTTACTGTCTAAGAAAGGGAACGCGTTACATATAACTGAGCTTGGCGACATTTTATTAGCGACAGTAGAACCAGATATTAAAATACTTTTTAAATGATTCAAGCTCAACCTTCGCATTAATTTGTTATTTTTGCTTTGTATTTTTATTTTATACGCTCGAATGAATAATTGTGTAATTTATTTCAGTGTGTTTTGATTATTACAATAAGATAATTACTAATGGAATGCACTCTTAATGTTTATTACGGATTTTCATATTTAAACCAATCTATTAAACTTCAAATTAATGTGTTATGTTTGCTTTGTATTGTTACTTTATATGTTCGAAATGAACAATATTGTCTATGTTTGATAATGTTTTAATTATTACAATAGGACTCTTACTTATATAACACAATCTCTTAATATGTATTCTAAATTGTCATATTTAAATAATTATATAAAACTGTTTGTATTGGAGCCTACACTTTATAATCTGTACATATGGGTTGTTTCATCTTAATCTGTATTACAATTACTGTTCAATATGAAGCATACTACTTTTTAATGAACTAATTAATGTCTTAAGCAGCTATGCCATTTACGTTGAAAATATCAAATGGCTGCGGAAAACTGTTTAGTAGGGATGGGGTGGGGAGGGGTGTGGGTGTTGAAAGATTGAAGTCTTGCAAATGGGGTGGTGGGCCGATAAACTTTGGAATCCTATGATCTAACATGATTCGCTTATCAGATGACGGACATCTAAAAGGACTAGCAAAGACCTACAACGTCAACTCAGGGAGAGGTTGTCAATAAGCATTACTGTATGTATATCGGGATTTCCCTTTTTGACCCAATTCTCACTAGTATAGCTAGAAAACGGTAATCAATAGAAGGTGGTACTGCTAGTAGAACATAATGGAAAATAATACTCACGTGGAAGACACGTAATGAAGTCCTACTGAATGACGACTAAAACACTACACACTATCACTAACGGATGTAAATATGGTACATATAACAAAACAAAACACAGAATAATAATCTACAAATGACATTACACAGGACAAAGTCGACGTTTCGGACCAATAGGCCTTTTTCAAGATACAGACATAACATACAAACATAAAAAAAACCCACAAAAGTGCAATACCAAATAGTGCAAATACTTTGCGCTGTGTTTTTTTTATGTTTGTATGTTATGTCCGCATCTTGAAAAAGGCCTATTGGTCCGAAACGTCGACTTTGTCCTGTGTATTGTCATTTGTAGATTATATTCTGTGTTTTGTTTTGTTATATGTACCATATTTACATCCGTTAGTGATAGTGTGTAGTGTTTTAGTCGTCATTCAGTAGGACTTCATTACCTGTCTACCACGTGAGTATTATAGCTAGAAAACAGGTTGTTCTCCGGGACAGTCTTGGACGCTAATCTCACGCAGTATCACTTATCTTACAGTACCTGACTTTCCCCGTGCTTTTAAGTGGTTTCCGACAATGCGTGTACGCGTAGCGTCAAATGATCAGTGGCATATCCTTAGATGAATAGACATGCATGAGATCAACATCAGGAAATATTCTGAAGAAGGGTTTGGTAAATACGATATGGGAAATTCCTGCACTAAATTTTGACAATCACCCCCGTGTCACGACTGTAGGTAGTCATTTCTTGTATCTAGCTGAATGTCCAAAAGAAAACGGTAGTTTTAAATTCCGTGCGCGGAATCTTAGACGCAGCTATTCACACGTACCCACACCTGAGCGTATTACGTGATACCACCCACGGGTCAGGACTGTTCTGACAATATGCTTTCAGAGAGACATACTCAAAGTAATTGGTTGTCACTCTGAAGCCGGACATCAGAAACATATACCTGGTTCATTGTTGTTTTGACCCCCTGAATTATGAGCGATTAGCTCTCACATGATATGTGCAATGGGTCGCTTTCTCCAAAGATTTGTTTTAATAATTAAAATAATCCAACTCTGAGTCATATGCATGGTTTTGAAAAGAAGTCCCCTACTTACAAGGGCAAATTCTAGGGCGTTTTGTGGCTTTTCTACATGTGTGGCTTTCCTAATTTTGTGGTTTTTCTACCTTTGCAGAGTTGGAGTCATAAGTCAACCTCAGGTTCCCTGCCAAGCAACCACTCTTGCCGCAGGTGTCCATAGCAATAGAGCCCTGGACCACAGTCACAGGAATGTGTGGGCACCCAGCTATGAATTCACTGTCATCCAAGGGAGTCTCCAATTATTTCAGGCTCTCCCTGAGAATTATTACACCTTGCACATGATGTTTTCATTACACTTGCCATCTGTTCATAGTCGGAGCACCATAAACCTTGATTGCTATGACAATGGTCAGAGCTGGAGAGCAGAGGTTCCATTCAGGATGAAGTACATTGCTGGGTTTCCTGAATGCTGTATCATAGAGGGAAATAAATATAGGTGTACAGATGAAATGATGTGGGACTTCCACAAAGGAAAGCGTCGCTATATTGCCATACCACGTGTTTACTATTGCATAGCGGTTGCTCTGATATGTCAATAGTATGACCTTCAGTCCTTTCACATGCGATGAATGATTCAATATAACGTCTGACGGTAAATAAACAACTAAATAATACTACTATTCCAGTAGAAAACTGATAGTACTAGATGGTATTACTAGGTGGTAGGAAAAATCTGACACCAGATGGCCAAATATACAACGACTGAGGAACGATTCCTTGTTAGAAATTATTTACTCAGATTCTTCTTCCATTGTCTCATATTCCTGCTGGTTAGCACGATGGCACACAGGAGGTTGGATGGAATTATGATGTTGTTTACAGCGTGACTGTGATGTTTCCGCTTTTCTACCAGAAAGATCCGCCTTCAGCATGATCAATCCAGATAAAAAGTTACGTTCTTGCTGGATTGATACTGAAATGGACCATCTTAGTACCGCACATTTAGAAGGGTGCTTTGTTGACTGGATAGAGGATGTTTCTAGAAAGCAACTCAGAACACATTACATTGTTGTGATACATTATGTTGTGCCATCTAGGGTGTAACCACTGTGGCTACGAACACGATTTTCCATTTGCCTCTACTCTTAAATATAATCTCATTGTTATATCACATGATCTCAACGATGTCAGGTCCTTCATGGTCATTCTTCTCTATGTCTACCTAAGTCTTCCCTGTTCCCTTCTTTCCTTCAGGATCATACTACTGTTTTTATAATTATACTTTTCTTGATTTGCTGAAAGTATGCTCATTATATTTCCATGATCTCTCTTTAATCTGGGCCGGCTCTTGCTGCTAAACCTCAAATTATTTGCTGTCAATGTCCCTTCATTTCTAGAATATAATTGGTATCTATTGTTCGTGTTACTGTAACCAATGTGACTTTTTTTAAAAATAATAATTATCATATTCCTCCACTTTCCTTATTCGCTTTCTACGAAATGTCGGAAAAAAAATTAGTCCTACTCCTTGCAACCTGAACTAGACTACAAACCCGATCAACATGAAAATAAACCGCATGTCGAAATAAAATATCTTATATTCCTACTCGTTGAACCCTGAACTAGACTACAAACCCGATCAACATGAAAATAAACCGCATGTCGAAATAAAATATCTTATATTCCTACTCGTTGAACCCTGAACTAGACTACAAACCCGATGAACATGAAAATAAACCTCTTGTCAAAATGAAATTTCTTAGGTAGAAACGCATACAACATCGCAGCTATCTGCAAAAAGAAAAACATACTCGCACTCAAATAGCTAAAACCTTCAAAAGGAAATCATCCCATTTATACTAGAGGAAACACACACAATTTTACAAATAAATCCGTCCTGGCAGGAAATTTTTGTCCTACCATGAAACTGCCAGGTGCAAAATAATATTACAACCACATCAAGATCGACAAAATTTCCGGCTACGCTTTCAAAAAATGTGTGTAATCTGTCTTTTTCTTTCAAGTTCTCACATCATTCCAGCTGTAAAGAATTGTCCTTGTATGTAAAGAATCTCCCTCCTGTGTGCACAGGTCCTATACTTCGTTATTATTTCCTCAAATATTTCAAAAATGTCGTGTCGCCTTTCTCCCCTGTTGCGTCTGCCACGAATGTGAAAAGTTTGACTAAATCAGATGCAGATCTCGTACAACTTTTAAGTAAAACTTGAAATGTCTATTACACTGAGTATGTCAACACAATGTCATATTCAATTCTGCAAAAATATGCCATCTCGTTAGAATTCTCATTATATTATTAACTACAAGCGTAAGTGATGTTAGAAGCAACTAGCGCCCGTGTGTTGCCGGGGCCCGAAAGGGGAGCAAAGAATAGCAACACTCTTTACCTTCCATGCATGTCGTAATGGGCGAATAAGGAGGTTATGGAATGGAGTTGGCTGCCCCATTCCATATAGGGTCAGTGACCCAAAGCCATGCTGAAGTCGGATGTGTCAGGCCGAAAGGCGCAGATATCGCAGCAATGCTGTAAACTATGACACAGCGCATTCCGTTCTCCGGACTACATCCTGCTAATCTACAGGAGTTTGAGAATGAACGCAGAAGAAGAAAAAGAAGAAGCAATTAGTAGATACTATGACAGAAATTTAAGAAATTATTTCTGCTGCAGCACATTACCTTTATTTTACGAATGTAAATATATTTTTCCAGTGCTATAAATTAGCATGCGATATTCCTATAAACGAATACCGTTTTTCTTTTTACAACGAATCAATTATGTATCTGTATGTTCCTAATCTGCGACGAAAACGGTGCATGTGGCACAAATAGTGCTCTGCAGTTCGAGTGATGTGAAGCATCTGTATGTAATTCTTACATGTTGTTGAGACCCATAGTTATACTCTCCTTGATCCTTGCTCTGATAAGAGTGTTTCTTTATCTTCCTTGTTTCTCTTCTTTCTATCTGGTACTCATTTTAATGCTTGTGTGGCAACCTGTTTTCATTCATTATAATTATATGTCTGATATAAGACACTTGTTTACTTCTTATTGCTGCAGAAATAATATTTGGTGTCTTATTTACTTGTTGGAATTGAATGTCACACATTTCAGTATGAATAAACTTTGTGTACCAGCCAATAGAAATCAAAGTATAGTCGAATGAGTCATTTTAGAATGATAGATTTTCTATTAGACATTAGGTCTTATATTACCTAAGGTCACGGCTTATGGAAAAAAAATATATAAACTGACCAATGTCCAGTCGCATCAGTCATGATAAGTGATGCTGTTTGGGATCTACGCGCAGGGCAATCCTTGAGAAGAATTTAGGCAGCATTATGTCGTGTGGTTGTACTGTATTGCACTATCTACCCGAAGATAATGTTCTTGTGCTAACGCACGGCTTTCTCCAGATTATTAAGTCTTTACAACTGGTCACACCAAATGGTTGACAATTTGATTTATCCATGCGTCTTATTGGCGGCGACACAATTTACACATAAAGTGACCAATGCAAAAATTCGTTTGAACTGGATCGCCCATTATGATTGATTGGCTTCTGCTGTCAGATCGTATATACACTGAAGCAGGGGATTCTCAAAGTAGGCCTTGGTGATTTGAAGGGCCTAGAGATGCAGTTAGCACAAGTTTTAAATTGGGGGTGGGGTGAGGGGAGTGGGTACCTATTGCGTCATATGCCCGATTTATCCAACTTGGGCGGTATGTTTTCTAATATTACCGCGAATTTCGTTGGTCGACGCTAGCAAGTGACAGAAAGTATATACATATTGAGCAAGGGAAAGCACGGAATTCATTAATTTCATTTTACATATGAAGGTTATTTTATTTAACTCTGCTCGTAGGCCGTTACCATCGATAGCCGCCCGTGTGTTGCCGGCGCCCGAAAAGGGAACAAAGAATAGCAACACTGTTTCCCTTCCATGCATGTCGTAAGAGGTGACTAAGGAGGTTATGAGATGGGGTTGGCTTGCTCATCCTATATAGGGTCAGCGACCCAAAGCCATGCTGAAGTCGGATGTGTCAGGCCGAAACGCCCAGATATCGCAGCAATGCTGCTAATCTGCAGGAGCTTGAGAACGAACGCAGAAGAAGAAGAAGAACTATCGATAGCTACTGTTTTATCCAGGTTGTTATATTGACTGTGTGGTCAAAGGTGGACAACATTGCTTGCTCATACCACCAAATGGTTGCAGGATTCGGTGTGGTTGGTAGTCTGCTTACAAAAGTTCTGGAACATTCATTATACATAAATACATGTATATCTGATCTCTCCTTCAAAGTAGGAGACTTCTTAAACGAATGTATACCACTGAGCTTTAGAGAGTTGTAGGTATGAAAGAAAGCTCAGGAGAGAAGGTCTTTTAAAATTTCACGTAGAAGACAAGAGCTTCATTTCTTGTCCTTCTGGGACGCGATACACGCACACACTATTGATATACTGTTACTGCGGTCCATACTTGAATCTTGGATGATTTCTGACTTTTTTTTAGTAATCTTATAAACTGTTGATACAAGTAAATTTAAGTAGGAAGCCAGAGGATAATATTTTAAAAATTCTTGAGACTAACGGGAATTGAACCAGTCCGTTCTACGGCACCAAATCGCCTAGCAACAATTGCACACGCGTTTTTCAGTACTTGACTAACCGCATCTCCAAAAAAAGATGCGATTTCATCAAGCCATTCAAATCGTGCACACAAAGTCACCCGAACGGACCAATCGAGACAAGGCTGAGGATATTTCAATACCTGTACGGGATGTTTGTTGTTGTTGTAATAGTCCTTGTCTCGATTGGTCCGTTCGGGTGACTTTGTGTGCACGATTTGAATGGCTTGATGAAATCGCATCTTTTTTTGGAGATGCGGTTAGTCAAGTACTGAAAAACGCGTGTGCAATTGTTGCTAGGCGATTTGGTGCCGTAGAACGGACTGGTTCAATTCCCGTTAGTCTCAAGAATGTTTAAACTGTTGATATAGCTAGTTCGTCTACTTCTTTTGTGGTCTTACTCAAACTCCTGCATATTATTAAGATGTAATTCGAAGAATGGAGTGCATTGTGTAATTGTTTACAGCTCAGCCGCAATATCTTCGCATTTCAGCCTGATACATCCGACTTCATCATGACTGAGATCACTTTGACCTTTTTAGGATGGGGTAGCCAACTCCACCCCAAATCTTCTTAGCAGTTTCTTACTTCATGCTTGGTATCAGTGCAGGATTTACGTATAAGCTAAACAAGCTATAGCTTAGAGCTCCCACTTTCTTGGGGCCCCCAAAAATCATATTTGGCTCTGACGCATATAATATCTGGACTTATAAAGGACCCCATATCTCAAATAGCTTAGGGCTTTATCAAGTATAAATCCGGCGCTTCTTGGTAGGTAAAAGTGTAGCTATTATTTACTCCTCTTTTAGGATCCGATAACATACATGAGATATACTTATCTAGTTTCGATGCATCTAGCTTACTTAGACATATTAGTTCACGCTTATCAACAGAAAAGGCCTACGAGCAGACTCAAAACAAGCCTTCATGCGTGATGATTTTGACTATATCCGTGATTTTCGTTGGTCATTGTGTATACACATTGTGTCGATTCTCAACGTCCACCAACGAAATGCACGGAAATTAATTGAAAACATGATGTGTGAAGGCTTGTTTTGTTCTGATCCTATATATCTTTATTATCTATTACCACGGTTCACGCTTCAGTTTCTCAGTATACAACGAAAACTTTCCTAAATAACCCTGCTCAAGCCCCTGTCTTATATACAGTCATGTAGACTAATCGGTGTATCCTTAAAAAATTAAAACATTTGACTTTACCCTGATTTTCATTGGTCACTGTTTGCATACTTGTAACGACAGCCAATGATAATTACGAAAAATTCAAATAGCGTTGCTTTTGAAGGATTAACCTATGCGTCCACGGGATTGTATAATTGACAACGGATTTGCCCCGTCTGTTATCACAGTAAATTCAGCATTTCTAACGCAATTAAATATATGAAAATTCTATTAAATTCTGGTAGGACACCGGAATAAAATGAAATAACTCATTCTTCGAGTTATTGAAGCGTTGCACTCAGAACACTTAAAGAAGTGCATGGTTTTGTTTAGTTACAATGTGTGTATGTACGTATGTTTGCCTCCTTTTTGTGTTTGTATATCAGTTCAAAGGCTGGGAGGAGGAATTTATTGTGCATTTATATTGTGCTGTAATATTGTTCTTTCCAGACTTGCTTTGTGGTTCAATTTTTTTCCAAGTATATTTGCTGCTGGTATTACCAAAGTTCAGAGAAGGAGAAGAGATTTATTAACGTTGTACATGTCATGCATGACGATATCGGCAACTAATAAGATAAAGACCAGATCTATCTTTACGATAGTCGTTCCAACACAGCTCACAGCAATGACCACATAGGAATAGCAGTTGACAACTTACAGTCTTTCCAGATGATAGTATTATTCTTGTGCTAAAAGAAATATAATTTACAATCCAATGAATCCCATGAACAATCTAAGACACAATAGAGTCTTCCACGGCATGTACAAGGAATAACAAGCCACTTGTACTATAATGTTCGTTTGTGTCTTCTTAGACGCGCAGCCTTCGAAGCAACAGCAATCGATTCCGAGACCCATTAAGCCAGGGATGGAGTATACCTCTCCATAGAATAATGCCCTGGCGATAGTATAACGGTCATATGTTGCTAATGCAACATGATTTCTTCTCTCTTACCTGCCTTGTTAACTCTACTGGAAAAGTCCCAGTTGGACTGGAACGCGGAAAAAGTCCTTGTTTTTATGTTTGTTTATTGCTAGTTGATAGTAAGCCTTTGATAGATACATTTGTATTTTATGTAGTATTCTCCATATTTTAGAAATATGGTTCCAGTTCACACAATCTAATTGATGTATACAAACAATATGGTTCCAGTTCACACAATCTAATTGATGTATACAAACAATATGGTTCCAGTTCACACAATCTAATTGATGTTCAACGTCTACATTTATCAACCTCATCTTTTCCCTTAACAACCGTCAAACATGTTCCGAACACCCACCCCCCCCCCCGAATTGTTGGTATTTTTTCAGGGTTAACTGATGACTCTTTATGGCTCTGGTCTGGTCATGTGAGACACACCTATCATCGCCATGCTATGGATCATAGATTATATTTCTTATATTAATATATTTTTTAAAACATTTTTTTGCGTTCGATCCATTGTAATCAGCACGGTTATCCGTGCTACTTCCGCCGGGAGCGTGATTACGTGGTGCCACCGTTATGCGCCCTGTAGGCCTAGCACATTTTGGTATCCCTTGACAGTTCGGGTGTGCTACCCTACCCTACCCTAGCGGGTGTGCTACCCTAGCCTCCCTATCTGTCGCCAGGCACGCGGATGTGTAGTGACTCTTCGTCAAGACGATTGTCGTTCACGTCTATCTCGCACGAGGTGTTCCACTGTCTATGAACGTGCCTCGTGTAATTGGACGTACTGTGCATGTGCCCATCGGGTACTGAACCGTTTCTCATCCACACGCCTAGCTCCGTAAGAGGAAGAACTCAACAGAAGAGCTGGACTCTGGCTCTTTCGCCCTCTTAGCCGAGGTGTCGTTCACCGACATCGTGAACCCCTCGCCAAAGTTTGAGTCTCACACCACACGTTTGGGAGAAAGGCGTTCTCGGGCTGAGAGACCTTGTCCCAATAGAGCCTGAGCCCATCAGATACTGAACCCTTTCTCTCTGCAAGTGTGTTTCCAGTATAGGAAAGCTTGGGAGTAGAGTTGGGCCAGGTCTAAAATCGTTGTCGCTTTTTTGCCTGAGCCCATCGGATACGGAACCCTTTCTCTTCGCGAGCATGTTTCCGGTATAGGAAGACTCGCCATTAGAGTTAGGCCAGGTCTTCTTGCTTTGCCGGACGCCCATGATTGGGTCTGGGTCTCTGCCTATAATGAGCACAGGTAACGAGAAGCTCGTCTCGAGCTAACACGGCTTGTAGTTCCCATTTCCTTTTCACGTTCTATTTGCAGTTGGCGCTGCCCTCTGGCGCTGTTCTGCCCTTTAATTGTACTCAGTATGAAAACTATTCGTCTCTTGTCATGCATCTACCTTTTTGTGTAATTTTCATTGACCTCCCCTCTAATGTTTGGACTGTACTGACTACCTTCACAGTATGTCGACAGTGCCGCTGCATGTGTTGGTGCTGATGGTGTCGGAGATATTGATTGTCTCTTATGCAGACAAATCTATTTCCATCTGCTACCTCGACATTCTCGGACACGATCCCCAAATGATTTAGCCAGAATCAGCAAAAGTCGCTGTATTTCTGTTTTCAGGGTGCACTGCAAGGAGGTACATGTGGGATCGTGGTTATCTGCTATCCCTGGTCCCCCCCCCCCCCCGAGAGCATTGCGTTCCCTTTGCACCCCTTATATCACAATAATAATGGTTATCGCCTGGAAATGTGCTTATATATATATATATATATATATATATATATATATATATATATATATATATATATATATATATATATATCACGCGAATATATGTTATTAGATACAGATTTTATCAGTTCAACCTAATTTTCCCTAAGTGGATGTCCATAAATTATGTCAACAATTTGTGCGCGGAGGGGGTAGGATAAAGCTTGACAGTTGTTAACAAGGGGGAGGGGGTCTGAAAAAGCTTGAAAGTTGTTAACAAGGGGGAGGGAAAGTTCACAAAAGTTGACCTCATCAAAAAGATGTTTATACCACACAAAAATGTTGAATTATTTTCGCAATTTTCTTACTAAAAATGTATTTATAATGGGGAGTGGTAAAATTTTTGATAATTAAGCAGAGGGCGGGTGGGTCTTAAATTCTTGATTATTGTTCTCACGTATGGGGTAGGGGAGGTGGTAAAAAATTGCCGAACAAGTGTATATATAATTTTTGGACAGCGACTAATGGGATTTGACTATAGTTTGCATATTTTTCCTATGTTATCTATTAGGGAAAAATATATATAATTTTGCTAATATTTCACTATTTTTTTCACGCATTTAGAAGAAATCTGGTCGAAGATATTCTCAATCCCCTGGTGTTGCAAATGTCGTAGCGTTACATGTCACAGATATTTATCACAAAAAGATCTTTCAGAGATCGTTCGAATTATTATGGTAATTATTAAAGGTCGTGGAAGTCATTTTACCAGTTCATTCGCGCTTAATAAGGTCTTGACCTTTGTTCCGACAGTTGTATAAGCGCCAGAGTGGGAAGTGTACTATTTGAATATAGAACGAATGAAAACATAACTACGTGATGCAGATTCCCGATTACGACTGGGTTCTATTTGTGTTGAGACTCCTGGTTAATGTATGTCCGGCAACTGATATCCAGCGGTGTAATAGTTTTTCTTCTTCATGATAAATGATGTCTTGCTGGTCGACATCTTTAGAATATTTGAAAGATTGACCAATGAAATGTAGATAGAAAGACCGGCTGGATGAGCAGAAGGAAGAAGGGGGCACATGCATAAATGTATACATTCCAGAGAGACCGGTATTCTGGTGTACGGCAGACGAGTGTGTAAGTACACAAACACGCATGTATACGCGCAAGCATATACGCACGCACGCACATACACACGTATGTATTTATTAATGCCCATAGCATTTATTAATGCCGTAGGGTGTGAGATGTTAGCGATCTCACATTTCAGAGGCTTTGCACATGAGGGTAGTAGCTATCTCCTCTCCCTCGCAGTCTTTACTTCCCGGATTAATCCGGTACTCATTTAAGGCTGGGTTGACCTGGGACCGTTGCGATCTGAAAAACATTTTCGCCTCAAAATACGCTACGCGGCTCCCTAATACTAATACATATCAATAGATTTTTCTTAAAACTGTGGCAATACTGCATGTTTGTGTATTTGCAGAGGTGTGGTAATTATGGCTGTGTGATGAAGACAATATGCCATTTCCGTCCCACATCATGTACAGGTTGAATTTTTTTTTTTAAATTTACTCTCCGACAGAAAAAAAAGTCCTTACCGTGATTCGAAACATGGGCCATAGGGATGTGAGGTCAACAACACTTGGACCTCTCGGCCAAGCACCATGCGACAGACAGAAAAATAAATACACTTTGACACGCAGGGTGTGAAATTGTAATTTTATGAACAGTGCCGGGCACAAATAATGGGTGCTGTTTATTGTCTTTGCTATTTTATTTGGTGTTTGATTGGCGTGGAGCGTGTGGCCAAAAGGTTAGACTTCCGTTCTCGGAATTGTGATATCTCTAAGGTCTTTGGTTCAGGCAGAAAACTTTGAGACATAATTTTATTTTTCGGAGGAAAAAAATAAAAATC
Organism: Meghimatium bilineatum; assembly: GCA_034231615.1. Lineage (NCBI taxonomy): Eukaryota > Metazoa > Mollusca > Gastropoda > Stylommatophora > Philomycidae > Meghimatium > Meghimatium bilineatum. The sequence continues at coordinate 30,512,759 of CM067300.1, read as the reverse complement.
CACCCTGTACACGCCGTGATGACTGCTATACTAAAGCAGTCTGTATTTCCACTGCCTATGGACAATATGTAGTAGCTAAAGTGATGGGGGGGGGGCTCCATGATATAAAAGGTGGTGCTCGTTTGATGTTAGTACAGAGATGTATACAATCCGTTCCTTCTAGCAATTTTTTGGTGTTAGTCCACAAGTGAATACAATCCAGCACCACAAGTTATTTTTTTTCTAACATGCAGGACTGATAGTCATTACTCTAGCAATGATACCTGACTCAGCTAATATGAAATCGCAAGCTATCTAAGCCACGCTGTAAAAGGAAAGAAGTCTGCTGCAGTCAGCCGTCGTTGTTGAGACGCCACTTCGTAATGATAAACTGAAGTTATCACAATAAATGAACTGCTGCTCACACACAATGAAATTACCAGTGTACTGTGAAGCCAAAAATAAGGAATCCATTTCTCCTCAACGTGCTATTAAATGTCAGTCATAAGTTTAGCCAATGTGTTTTCAGCCATAAGTTTAGCCAATGTGTTTTAAATTCTAAAATCTAAAGCATGTGAAAGCTTAGAAATTTAGAAATAATTGAAAACTAAGGCACACAACGACATGAATGTATAACAAGGAATCAACCTAAGTTATAGGTAGGTTAATGAGTTTGCCTCACTTTTGGAGAGGCGTGCTCTTTTCAACCAGCGGACAACAAAGCCCAATTAGGTTATATCAGGACACACTACCATTAAAAAAATGAGAGGTAACAAAGACCCCAAAGTTAACCAAATATCCTATCAACCTAAGCTGAAAAGACGTCGTACAATATAAATATATAATGTGACTTAGCAAGTTGACTCCTTGCCAGATGCCTCCGAATCTTCCGCGCGAAGTAAGCTCGCGTAAACAACAATATTGATACAAAAGATTGATTTTATAATGAGCTCCGCTCTAAGAATTATTGAGAAGTACACGTAGCGGCACGTGCTACTCACAAGCAGTGTTCAGCATGTGAAGTGATAAGCAATTCTACAGCCGTCCATGTTTGAAACTTGACGGCTCATGAGAAGAATTCGTGGATGAATAATTCCCGATTTCCTGCTAGTTGATAGACATGTCCGACTTCTTCATGCTTGTACTAGCTCAAATTCTCGATGTAACACATTCTTTCCGTTTCATAATTTATTAGAAGACAAAAAAAAGAACATTGTTTTATAGTCTTCTCAAACAATTTCATCATTCCTCTCAGTATTCATGCATGCATAAACAGCGATAAAATAAATAAAGAATATGCCAAGATGAAGAAAGAAGACTATTTTCACTGGACGGCCAGATGAACGAGCCCATGATAGAGGGGTTCACAGAAGAAAAACCAACAAGCTCTTAGAATAATGTTGTTTTCATTAGATTTCGGATGAATGCCACCAGCGAGTTTATTTGACACTCCTCAAACTATGAAACCATCGGTTTTATTTATGTGCATGCTACAATATGTCTTGAGACAAGAAAGTTGTTTTTCTCCTTATGCATAACCCTGAATTGATGAAATACATTGAATTCACGTTGTATTTTGTTTATGAGATGATAATGTTCAAAATATTGAGTTGATGTAGCCGAAAATAGTCCACATGAGTTGATGTTATGTAGCATACTTGATGGTGCATCGTTCGATATGTAACAGACTTGATGGTGCATGGTTCGATATGTAACAGACTTTATGGTGCTTGGTTCGATATGTAGCATACTTGATGGTGCATGGTTCGATATGTAACAGACTTTATGGTGCTTGGTTCGATATGTAGCATACTTGATGGTGCATGGTTCGATATGTAACAGACTTTATGGTGCTTGGTTCGATATGTAGCATACTTGATGGTGCATGGTTCGATATGTAACAGACTGTATGGTGCATGGTTCGATATGTAGCATACTTGATGGTGCATGGTTCGATATGTAACAGACTTTATGGTGCATGGTTCGATATGTAACAGACTTTATGGTGCATGGTTCGATATGTAACAGACTTTATGGTGCATGGTTCGATATGTAACAGACTTTATGGTGCATGGTTCGATATGTAACAGACTTTATGGTGCATGGTTCGATATGTAACAGACTTTATGGTGCATGGTTCGATATGTAACATACTTTATGGTGCATGGTTCGATATGTAACAGACTTTATGGTGCTTGGTTCGATATGTAACAGACTTTATGGTGCATGGGTCGATATGTAACAGACTTTATGGTGCATGGTTCGATATGTACCAGACTGTATGGTGCTTGGTTCGATATGTAACAGACTGTATGGTGCATGGTTCGATATGTAACAGACTGTATGGTGCATGGTTCGATATGTAACAGACTTTATGGTGCATGGTTCGATATGTAACAGACTTTATGGTGCTTGGTTCGATATGTAACAGACTTTATGGTGCTTGGTTCGATATGTAACAGACTTTATGGTGCATGGTTCGATATGTAACAGACTTTATGGTGCTTGGTTCGATATGTAACAGACTTTATGGTGCATGGGTCGATATGTAACAGACTTTATGGTGCATGGTTCGATATGTACCAGACTGTATGGTGCTTGGTTCGATATGTAACAGACTGTATGGTGCATGGTTCGATATGTAACAGACTGTATGGTGCATGGTTCGATATGTAACAGACTTTATGGTGCATGGTTCGATATGTAACAGACTTTATGGTGCATGGTTCGATATGTAACAGACTTTATGGTGCATGGTTCGATATGTAACAGACTGTATGGTGCATGGTTCGATATGTAACAGACTTTATGGTGCATGGTTCGATATGTACCAGACTGTATGGTGCTTGGTTCGATATGTAACAGACTTTATGGTGCATGGTTCGATATGTACCAGACTGTATGGTGCTTGGTTCGATATGTAACAGACTGTATGGTGCATGGTTCGATATGTAACAGACTTTATGGTGCATGGTTCGATATGTAACAGACTGTATGGTGCATGGTTCGATATGTAACAGACTTTATGGTGCATGGTTCGATATGTAACAGACTGTATGGTGCATGGTTCGATATGTACCAGACTGTATGGTGCTTGGTTCGATATGTAACAGACTTTATGGTGCATGGTTCGATATGTAACAGACTTTATGGTGCATGGTTCGATATGTAACAGACTTTATGGTGCATGGGTCGATATGTAACAGACTTTATGGTGCTTGGTTCGATATGTAACAGACTTTATGGTGCATGGTTCGATATGTAACAGACTTTATGGTGCTTGGTTCGATATGTAACAGACTTTATGGTGCTTGGTTCGATATGTAACAGACTGTATGGTGCATGGTTCGATATGTAACAGACTTTATGGTGCATGGTTCGATATGTACCAGACTGTATGGTGCTTGGTTCGATATGTAACAGACTGTATGGTGCATGGTTCGATATGTAACAGACTTTATGGTGCATGGTTCGATATGTAACAGACTTTATGGTGCATGGTTCGATATGTACCAGACTGTATGGTGCATGGTTCGATATGTAACAGACTTTATGGTGCATGGTTCGATATGTAACAGACTTTATGGTGCATGGTTCGATATGTAACAGACTTTATGGTGCATGGTTCGATATGTACCAGACTGTATGGTGCTTGGTTCGATATGTAACAGACTTTATGGTGCATGGTTCGATATGTAACAGACTTTATGGTGCATGGTTCGATATGTAACAGACTTTATGGTGCATGGGTCGATATGTAACAGACTTTATGGTGCTTGGTTCGATATGTAACAGACTTTATGGTGCATGGTTCGATATGTAACAGACTGTATGGTGCATGGGTCGATATGTAACAGACTTTATGGTGCATGGTTCGATATGTAACAGACTTTATGGTGCATGGGTCGATATGTAACAGACTGTATGGTGCATGGTTCGATATGTAACAGACTTTATGGTGCATGGTTCGATATGTAACAGACTTTATGGTGCATGGGTCGATATGTAACAGACTGTATGGTGCATGGGTCGATATGTAACAGACTTTATGGTGCATGGTTCGATATGTAACAGACTTTATGGTGCATGGGTCGATATGTAACAGACTTTATGGTGCTTGGTTCGATATGTAACAGACTTTATGGTGCATGGTTCGATATGTAACAGACTGTATGGTGCATGGTTCGATATGTAACAGACTTTATGGTGCATGGTTCGATATGTAACAGACTTTATGGTGCATGGTTCGATATGTACCAGACTGTATGGTGCATGGTTCGATATGTAACAGACTTTATGGTGCATGGTTCGATATGTAACAGACTTTATGGTGCATGGTTCGATATGTAACAGACTTTATGGTGCATGGTTCGATATGTACCAGACTGTATGGTGCTTGGTTCGATATGTAACAGACTTTATGGTGCATGGTTCGATATGTAACAGACTTTATGGTGCATGGTTCGATATGTAACAGACTTTATGGTGCATGGGTCGATATGTAACAGACTTTATGGTGCTTGGTTCGATATGTAACAGACTTTATGGTGCATGGTTCGATATGTAACAGACTTTATGGTGCTTGGTTCGATATGTAACAGACTTTATGGTGCTTGGTTCGATATGTAACAGATGGCGACTTTTCAAACAATATTTCTGGTAACAGGAACAGATCTCCATGCCAAATAATAAACCACGACACAATGTATTCCATACTCCGGTATGCATCCTGCTAAGAGGTATGAACCTGGAAACTATTACAGAGAAATACAATATTTTTCAATCAGAAATTGATCTAGCTTGAATCAAGCCGTTGAAGTCGGATGTGTCAGGACGAAAGGTGAAACAATCGCAGCCAAGTTAAAATCCACAATACACCGCATTTCATTCTCATGACTACATCCTGCTAATCACCAGGAATTTGAGTATGAACGCTGCAGAGGAACTCTGGATATATTTGTGTTTGAGTATAGCGCACATTCCCCTAGGTCAACATTATGTATTTACTTATACACTAACAATTGGCAACATATCCTTCATATTCTGCCATATTATCATCTTTAGCAATCACAGTATCTCTTCGGCCGCCGAAGACGGATGTGTCGAACCATTGGTGCAAATAAAACGGCGACACAACGCGTTTCCATTCTCTGGTCTACATCCTGTTGGAAATCTAGTAAGACAGAGATCCAGCGGGAGTTTGAGAATGAACGCTGAAAAAGAAGGAGTATCTCTTCTCTTCTAACGTTCATATGACACTCTAAAGTACGTTGTGTTGTTAGTTTTACAGCGGAGCTGCCTTAATTGTGAATTTCGGTACAGCACATCTGATTTCGGCTTGCACTTTGTTGTGTAGTCAAGATTTCTTATGGTGGAGCTGTAATAGTATTAATATAATGAAGGAAGGAATTTCATCAATGTAATCAATGAAGTGAACAGAGTCTCCACGTATGACAACAGGCTGTGAAAGATAATGTCAGTGTTGTTTGAATGGGAACGAAAAATTCACGCGAAAAATCCAGAAAATGAAGAATCTAGTGGTTAGTACCTTACTTGAAGTATGCACCTCATGCATTGTTGTTACTTTATCTATAGTTACAAATAATTACTTGCGCCTTCATTCACAATACAATAAATCAACATCCTGTTATCATACTGTACAATATATTTACATCAAAGAAATCAAGATAATACTAATCGTATGTGAATAACTACTATTATCAAGAAATAAACAACTAATCTTTAAAAGAGTACGTCCACCAATCACAAATGGCAAGACCAATCTATTGTTGAGGGTTACAAACAGCTACATCGTTTGTTAAGCAATATTTATAACTATTCTCTGGAGGAAAAACCACACACACATTACACCATGTTCGATAGACAAGACAGTTACATAGCAAGAATAACATTGGAAAAAACATACTGAAGCAAATAGGATTTGAACCAGGTCTGTTCAGATGACACCTACTCGTTTCGCAACGTCAACACATGTTCCATCTTCGACCACAAAACATCCCTAAAAATGTGCAACTTTAGTCACACAGACAACTACATACACCACTGCACAGGTGTGCATATTCTTCAAGAACAAGGAACAATTTAACATCTGCACGTGTCAGAAAGCCCAGTGCTACAATGACCAATTAGGTCTACTAGTAAGCATGAATAACACATACACATGCTTGCTACAGATACCACACAGGTAAATAAATAATATAATATAGATGCATCGAACGAAGAATAAAGCATCGCCAATATCATTTCCTAAAATTCTTTGTAATATGATGCTTGCAAGATTAAAGTCATCCTTAGACAAAAGACTTAGAGAAGAGCAGTCAGTCTTTAGACCAGGTCGTTCCTGCCTCGACCATATATTCACTCTTAGAACAATAATTGAAGAATGTCTAGAATTTAGATCTAATTTCATAATACACTTCGTTGATTTACCACCAATCTCTTGAAAGGATACCTACAGGCAAAAGAGCCAGGGGTATACCAAAAGAAACGTTCAGAGGAACAATACTTACAGAAAGTAAAACAATCAATATACATACTATTCAAGAACTGCACAGAATAGCTTTTAACAGACAGAATTGAAGAGATCTGACCTCTGCTCTATGCGTTAACTTCAGCGAAATAGGAAAATGAATGAATTATCCTATAGGCTGTCGCACTTAGGTAATGTCACTGCATCAATTGGACAACAGATTGTTCAAGACAGACACACGACACTTTACTTGTACATAGGGATGATAAATTGTATTCTAGTTACTTCTACAATGAATGTTCAGTAGAAACCACTCCTTCGACAGAGTGCGACACAGGTACTGCAACACAGGTACTGCAACTCGATATTAACAAAGATACATCACATATGAGATAAAATACAATAACGGATAACTATCTACTTGCAGTTTTACAACATATCACATGTATCTAACGTACGGTATGTATTCTATGTAGACTGCAGTATAATATCTGTCATAATGTTATTATATATAGAGCTACTTGTTAGGTACAACAGTGTCTACGATCACATCGCCTCCCTAGTCTTGAATAAAATCGCTTATTTTTTTTCAGGGATGTGAAAAAGAACTAAATGCAGATCTGAAGAAAAAAGAATTGCATGTTTTTTCAGGCTCAGGTAGCACACGATCGCTCTACCTAGACTTATGTAACCTGTCTTACTATAGGTCACACTTGCAACGTGACTGCACCATCCATAAAATATAATACTTATTTGATTAGTAAAAAGGCACATTAAAACGTAACACTATAAATACCTCACAAAAATATAATATGGAGTGACGCCAGGTTGCCATGTTAATGGTAGCATAAACAATCTGAGTTAACGCCCTTCTTCTAATGAGTTTATTCTCCTGACCTGACGTTTATCACTTCTGTACTCATGATAATGCTGACAACAATAGAAGAAGAAGATAAGGGATGAGTGTCTGGGGAGCCAGGTTAGTGTTGGCAGAACAGAATAGATCAGATGTAGTGGTGACGCGCCATCAACAACAATGGTTCTGAAAGGGGGACACAATGCTTTGTTCGGGGTACATTAACAATTCACAATTTGAAGCTCATAGTTGCGATTGAAGTTCACTGAGGAGACCGCAGAAGGTAAATATCTGAAGTTATTTAATTATTTGGACATATCATTTATTTTTTTTAACGCTGTAAGCATCTGTATACGGCTTAACTTTCGTAGTTATTTAATGACCTATGTTCTGCCCATAGGCATTCTTTCGGCCTTACTTTATATTCCAAAGAGGACATGGTGATTTCCAACGCTTTGAACCTAGTAGGATATGTGAATTAACAGACGACAGTAGAACTACTCACTAACTCAGCGGAATTTCTCCTAAATTTAAAAAAACTAAAATGTTCGATCGTTTCATATAAAAAGTTATCTCAACGCGGGTCCTATGATCACACTTGTGCTACTGATAAATAATTGGGGGGGGGGCACAGACTAGTCAAACACCAGAAAGGGTTAGGGGGACAGAGAAGCGTAAACAATTTGAACAGAATTTAGTAAGGTGTATACAAATACACATTAAAAGGAATTGTTGAAATCTGAAGACTACCGATACCTTTTTATATCACGAGGAATGAAAGGGGGGGGGGTGGGGTGAGACACGTGATAAAATTATTTTAATAGCAGATCATAGTCCCCAAAAAGTTGAGAACCACTGATCTAGTGTAAACTAGACCGATTTAATAAACATTTCACAGTTTCATCGTACGACAGTGAGAACTGAGATTTTATATAAGTTAGAAGATAATGATAAAATGTCACTTGAAATTGGGCCATGGTAGAAAGAGGTCGAGAGGGAGATCCCCTGATCAACATCACATGAAAGTCGAGTCTTGGGGGTAGTACTCTTGCATAGAGATCTACCTACATGCCAGAGAAGCACAAATCTGATCATACCCCACTCCAAACACTAGAGTCCAGACTGACACTGAGCTGAGTAGAGGTATTGGCAAAAAGGTGATAGTGGGATGATGTGGTCAGATGATTGTGACACAAGTCTCTAGACTGAGTAAAGACTTGACGATAAACTTTTTTTGTCATTCATACATATAAGGTAATATGATCCACACGTGTAGCCATTGCCAGAAAATAATGCAAATAATAGTAACCCATGTGATCTACACCCACGCTTGTCGTAAAGAACTACTAGAGGTTTGACATAGAATTGGACATCCTAAAATGTCAAAGTGACTATCACTGTGACGGGTAGGCCGCATAAATTGGATCATAATCTTCTGTGTTCGTTCCCACACTCCCGCAGATTTGCAGCATGCAGTCTGAGTACCGGTTCTGTGGCGTCCGGTTCTGTGGCGTCCGGCTCTGTGGCGGCGTGGTACAGAGCGTGGCGTGGTACAGAGCGCAAGGTACCACGTTCGATCCACAAACAATTGTGAATCCAGACCGTTCAGAAAGGAATGACAAACTACTGAACGTATTTATATCGTCTACAAAATCACTAAATCCAAAAAATCCTGGGTTGATGGCCACTGGAATATCTACGGGTGATGTGGTCAAGATGAGGCACGCGATCCATAATTTCCTAGAAAATATGGTACCAATTTCGGTAGGTTGGGTTGACCTAGGAATAGTTTAAGATTTTAAAAATATTTCAAGCTGAACTGGGAATTGAACCCACGAGCACTTGACTAGGAAGTCAGCCAATCATCAATGCAGCAGCAGAACATAAAAAAATATGCAGCATATCCTATTCAGGGTGTAGCTATCAACCGAGCACTGTTTGGCTGTTGTGATTTTCTAGGCAATATAAATACGTTCAGTAGTTTTCCATTGCTTTCCGAGCAGTCCAGATGCACAATTGCAAAATAATAATAAGGAAAATAGTCTTAGCTTTTTTTGTTATTGGCAAGTTTAGCAACATATCCGATTTTCGCACACACCGGTTTTAAAGTGAACACTATGGGGGCCGCGGAGGCTTTAGCAAAAAGAGGGCTCCACAGACCAAAAAATCTGAAAAAACTGGAGGGGGCATCTAGAGAGATTCATACATGTGTATTACAGGATGGTAATTTTTTCGAACAAAATAATGTATGATATAACGATATATTTTAATAAACCTGATCGCGTGGCCGAATGGGTAGAACCCCGGTCTCGTAACAGTGAGGTCTTCGGCTCAAACTACTGTGACAGATATTTCTCATGACTAACACTATTCTCATGACAGTCAAGCTCTTATATACATGGTGCAGTCATTTCTCAATGTTCCCCCACCCCCTCTAGTCATTCTCAAAGAATGTTGCAATCCTTTTCACCAGAGCGCCATGCAGTCCAACATCATGTATCTAGATATTGGAAGTCTAACTATAGAACAAGGTGCAGACCTTTCTCATAGAATAATGCCCTGTTGAGGACGGAAGTTTCGGGCCATTGTCGTAAATAATACGGCAACACATTTTCTTTCTTTGGACTACATTCTGCTGGAAATAAAGCATGAACATGTCCTGCTACAAGAGAGCTCCAGCGGGATTTTGAGAATGAAGGCTGAAGAAGAAAAAGAATAATCCAGTTCAACTCGGACCTCTAGATAAATGTATCTGGGGATTCGGAGCAAAATCAGAGAAAGTTGCAGACACTTCTTATATGTGAATTTTTAAAAATCGTGACAAATCCATTGAAATCGATCTCGAGATGAACTGTCTGCATGTGGCCGAAAGCGCTATTTCAATACCTCGCACAGGAACGGGAGAGTTCAAGTTCGTGTTCATACAGGAATATCGAACAAACAAAACAACCGAGAAGGAAATGAGATTTCCTGTCAGACACGTATTCTGACTTGCAACTATTTGGTTTTATCTGTACCCGTAGCGGACTCAAATGTGTATCGGAAGATCTTTACAAAACCAGGAAGTGTAGCCGAACGAACGATGTGGAAACATGGTTCAGTGGAACTGGCAGAGAGGGATTTAGCAAGTATCAAAGTAAGAGAAAACTGGAAAACCTATTGTCAACAAATATCATTTTCTAGGTTGTAGGCAGGGCCGGATTAGAGTAGAGCTTAATGCCCTTCACAAACTAGAGGGCCACCAGAAAATAAGCAATCGATCAGAGATTGTATTCTCTTTTGGTAATACTGTACAGCTTTGGGCAAGTCCGTAGATTGGGATTATGAAAGGAAAAGGGGGGGGTGAGTTTTTCAAAAAGATTAAGTCTTGACTTGCATGTATAAACCTGTTTCATACTAATGAAGTGCTGTTTATATTCATTCATTCCTTGTACCATGCCTTCCGGCGTAGGCGATCATGTCTCTCCACAGTCCTCTGTTTGTTATACATTTAATTATAGTTTCTGATGATTCTGTATCATGCCAGGCTTTCAAGCCATCCAACATTTTCTCACGTTGTCTTTCCCTGTCTCTCTTACCCTCGATCTTTGCAGTTGTTATGATGTTCTCCAACACACCTCTTTTCATGACATGACCTAGAAACTGTGAATGCCGTCTTCTAATACAGTTAATAAGTTCTCTATTTGAGTTGATCAGTTGTAGAATTACTCTTTTAAGCTGTCCTTGATATTTTCAATATTCTTCTATAAAACCACATCTATGTGGCCTCCAGATGTTTTTATGCAATATTGTCAATTGTCCATGCTTCACTACCATGTAACATTATGGTCTCTATGCAATATTTTAGTATGTTCTTTCTTACTTCTATTGATAATGATTTATTACACAATATGTTCCTCATCTTCTGGAATGCTGCATTTGCCTGTGCTGTTCTACTTTTTATCTCAGTGACGCAACTACAATCTGAAGTAATAATTGTGCCAAAATATTTAAATTTGTCTACTTGTTTAAGAACTGTCCCGTTGACCTTGATGTTACATTTAGAAGGGCTAGATGTTTTAGATGCAACCATTACTTTTGTTTTCGTGGTGTTCAAGCAGAGACCTGTGTTAGCACTTCCTTCTACTATAGTTGTTATCAATTGTTGAAGTTCCTTTTTTTTTGCAGTTTATGTAGATAGCTGAAATATATCCCGATGTAGTGATACCATTTGACACAAGGCAGTCTCTCTAATCATGTTCTCAAGTAAATGTTCATTTTCCCATGTACTCTCGGATTTAAACAGAAACATTAACTATTAATAAAACTTAGTGCAACTTCTGTACGATCCACAATGGGCTGTATAAAGTAACAATAAAGTTAACCCATAACATTTATTAATGCCTGTGGGTTGTGAGATGTTAGTTATCTCACATTTCAGTGGCTCTGCTATTTGAAGGCGGTAGCCATCTTCTCTCCCTCGCAGTCTTTACTTACCGGATTAATCTGGCACCCAATTGAGGTTGAGTCTACCCGGGATTAGTTGCGATATGAAAAACATTGTCGCCTCAGCTGGCGAATGAGCCCAGGACCAATCATATGTGAAGCGAGTGTCCTAACTACTGTGCTACGTCTCCCCCCGCCCCAATGCTGGGGCCCTTCTTACATCTGAAAACATACGCGTGATTTCAAATAAGAGTGTTGTACATGTCTCAGAAATAGTTACAACAAACATCAATAAACTATGTCGGTGTTGTACAGTTTTAGTGCACTGATATATTCTCATGGCCATAGATGTGTCTTCAGTTTAAGGGGGGTGGGATACCTTAAAACAGTCCATAGATCATTTGCTCATTTTTGTGTTGAATTTCCTCATTTCTATTAGATGCTTGCTGCCATTTAATTTTTTTGAAAAATTGTTTATGGTGGAAGTGGGGGTTTGCAAGACTATTTCGCTCAATTCCTGGTACTAAAACTCATGTACTGTTTTCGCAAAACAGGAAAGGGGGAGGGGGGGGTTGCTTAAACACTCCAATAGAAATCACCGTATCTACGGGTTTTCCCAGTCATAGCAAGGATATACGCTGGAATACCATATATTTGTTGTTGTTTTTTTCAAAGTATATTCTCATTCCACCTCGGTCTGCACTATCCGAACACGATCCATAAAGCTTTAGTCAGATTACTTCGCGCATGCTTCGATGCATTCTACTTCCAGGTGCACGAAGGGTAGATGTGATTTTCAAATTAGTAGTATATCCTATTCAGGACGTAACCATAAACCCAGATTTTGGTTGGCTGTAGTGACTTTCTATGCAATATAAATACGTTAAGTAGTTTGCATTTGCTTTCTGTACGGTTCAGATGCACAGTTGCATGCGGCTGGTTTCGAACCTGGCACCTTGGCTTCACAGCCGCGCCCAGTAGCATAGCCACAGAGCAGGACAGGTGCGTTTAGGATCTGTTTATCTGCTGATATTGGTATTATACGAGAGATTATTTTGATGATGCATATTTTCCAAGACCTGATCAAGTCCATTTTCATTATTTCAAGGCCATAAAAAAATAAATAAGAAATTGTCCACATCGTGAGACCAAACGTTTTTTTTAGGATTCCATTTTCCAACCACATAGCCCATACATAATAAGCTAGTCATTGAAAGCAACCCGATTACCCAGTGTTTCCCAACCTTTTTTAATCATGTCTCATCTAAGTCTTTCTAAAATTCTGATGCCCCTCCCCCTATATAACATATACATATTAATTTATATTCCAAAATTGAATTATTCCCTTAATGAAGCCTAATTACAACTTGTTTGAAATCAAATTGGACAATCAAATTGCCCCCCCCCCCTGGACAATTAAATTGCCCTCTCCCGTGGGTCCCACGTTGGGAAACACTTTCTTGTGTGCGATAACCCATAATAAATAAACTAGTCATTGAAAGAAGTCACTGGACATCAGTAATGCTAATATACAAACATGCTTTCTATTGCCTTGAATTGCACTAAATACCAGATACAATAAAAACAAAGGTTGATGAGACGTTACAGGTTTATGATCTCCAGTTGTGCGAAAATATGTCACGCGCAGTTCGTTAATGGAAAGTTCAAGGTTCATCACTGTCGCCTGCTGTCATTATTTTCTAGGATAGTTAAGTTACCGTCCTGACCTTGATACGTCTGTAAAGAAAACAATGCTTATAATTTAATAACTATTTTAGTAGTTATGTTAGGTATAATGGCTGGGCTAGGAGATCATGTTCAGCCACAAATGTATGGCTTGAGTGTTAAACCGTGCTCGACAGTTGACACTTCTGCCATGCTTCTCTGCAGGGCTAGTTCACAATTTTTTCAGACACGACCATATATAGGGTTGTTAAACCAGGATCGAGTCATACATGCCAGTCAGGGATCTGATGATATTTGTAGTCCTTGATGATGAGTGCAGTGGAGTTTGCAGTGTGCTCGTTCAATAAGCTTGGTTAGCGGATAACCGAACCCTAAAAGCATCTCCTATTTGTGCACCATGCAAATAGATTGCTTCGAAGCTCGTCCAAAGTAATCTGGTTAACTCTTTATGGATGACGTCAGGGCAGAGCAGGTAGAGAAGTAATGATAATTTCTTGCACAGCACACATGCGATCCATGCAAGGAAATTATCGGTTGTCACAGCCAAGCAAACAAACTGTTGCAGCACAGTGTAAGAAAGCGGCTAGACTGGAGTGCCGGACTATTATGTTCTACAGCTCAGGACATTGAGAATGGTGAGCAAGCTTATTGAGAATATAGTGCATGAAGTACAACATCGCTCGAGGGCTATCATGTGCTTGTATGGGTAAACGTACTTTTGAACGTACCTCCAACTTTTGAACGGACCACTCTCCCCCACCCCACCCCACAAAAAAGTACATTATCAACAAAATCCAAAAATACGAGGTGATGTGCTTTTTTTTCCCCCCATAAGTAAACCTCCGACCCCAACTACCGAAGCCATATCTATGGTTCTGTGTTCTTGTATGGATTGATGAATTTGAAAGTGAAAACATGGCTAAGAAACGCAATATCAATCTAGGAGTACATCAGAAGACAACAGATTTAGTGATTTTCACATGTTTCAAGACTACCATCAAATGGTATGGCTAAAAACATATTGCTATAATGACACGATGGATACAACGGCAGGGACAGATCATGCAAAATATGGCCTACAGAAATAACAGTAAACAAAAACAAACATTAATGAAGCACATAAACATTTCGTCTCCAGAACTTTTCTACCTCTGACTCTGCAGGGAATGAAGGGGTATACAAAGAAAACAAACAGAAAGAATCTGTGCATTGAATGCAAAAAGTTTCATTTATCCCTGCTCTACTCATTTGGTCCATTCATTCTACATCACCATCAAGTGTCGTCTTCGCATCGAAGTTGACTGTAACGGACATCTACCATCTTCAGTCTCTTGTCTTGGCGGTGCACTATTGTGGATTGCATTCTGTTCAACTCATGATGTTTTCCTCGCATGTGCATCTTTATCAAACACCTCTTACCGCCACTGAACATTCAAAGAAGTCAGTAGATAAGCGAATGGGGGTGGGGGGTGGGGGTGGGGCTACACTTTATTTAGGAAAATAGATCTTCATAATTAGCGCTAGGGTCAAGAAGCGAGGTCCACACCAACCCCCTCCAAATAGCATACCCAAAACAAGGTCACCAAAAAATCATGCAGATGAGCTAATGGTACCTTTTTTTTAAAAAAAAAAAACACAGTAAACCCTCCCACTTACCCTAGACATACCTACGACCATGACCTTCAAGTAAGATTTCGTATCTTTTAATGTGTTCATGTTTTATTCATTTGATGTGTATTTTCTTTAATAGTTATTTTTTTATACTACGTCTTGTCAGAACCTCTTTGTTTTTTTTACTTCTCTTTTCATGGACCTCTAGCTATTCTTCTATACATCCATATCTCAAATGCATGAAGTCTTCTAGCTGTTTGTTTATTATTCATGTTTCTGAGCCATACATTATTATAATGTACCAGCAGAGATGTGTAATTGTATGTGTTGCAAAGGGGGAGTTGTGAGAGAGGAGCGAAAAAGAAACACTCTTACCTGCAATGCATGTCGTATGAGTCGCATAAGGACATTTGGTGGAAGAGCTTTTTTGACTGCCTCATCGGTGAGATGGTCAAAGTGACCCATAAACCATGCAGAAGGATATGTCAGACCGAAAGACACATATATCGTAGCCTAGTTGAAAACCATGACACAACGCATTCTGCTCTCCAGATTACATCCTTCTAATCAGTATGAGTTTCGCCCGTGTGTTGCCGGGGCCAGAAAGGGGAGAAAAGAATAGCAACATTATTTACCTTTCACGCATGTCATAAAAGGCGACTACGGAGGTTATTGAATGGAGTTGGCTGTCCCATCCCATATAGGGTCAGTGACCCAAAGCCATGCTGAAGGCGGATGTGTCAGGCCGAAAGGAGCAGATATAGCAGCAATGCTGTAAACCATACCACAACGCATTCCGTTCTCCGGACTACATCCTGCTAATCTGCAGGAGTTTGAGAACGAACGTAGAAGAAGAAGTATGAGTTTGAGAACGATGACAGAAGAAGATGACATAAACATGGAGCAATTTTAGCACTGAACAATTCTCGACACCCTTATCTACCTACCTCTCTATAATATGTGCTCACTCACAGCAGTAAAACTGAAATATAACAGGTGAAGCTTGGAATAGGGTAATGCATTTTTGGAAATCACTAGAAATATACATAATAACACACACAAACCAACGTTTCGACTTCAAGCCTTATTAAGACCACATATAGAACAAAACAAAATGGAGTAGTAAGAGCGGCACTATTGACGTTCACATGGTACAACAAAATATGTCCGATACAATCCCATCGTTCTCTTCCTTTTTGTTGTAGAAACATTGCTTAAGTTTGTATATGTTTCTGTAATATGTTAGACCTGACGCCCAATCGATCTTTATATGGTTAACGGGGCCGATTACGGGGTTGCTATTTATTTTATTAGTTATTAAATCACGAAATCGATCTTATTAAGTCACTTAACACGACGTTATTATTACAAAAATTATCGAGGATCAATACATATCATTAATATTTCCTTCGAATTTTCCGTTGTAAATAAAACAGTATTATCGGCTTCCACATATACTAACAGTAAAAATATAAATGTTTTGTGAGCTCATCAAGAGTCATTAGTAACATGCTGAGAACCATTGTAGAAGGAAATATTGAAATACAACAAAAATTTAAAAGACGAAATTTCCAAGTACAGAATCACAGTCAACGAATGCCCACATTATAAGGTATAGTGGTTAATACATGCGCCTTGTTCTCAAGAGGGTTAGATCCAAGGTCGCAATGTTTTGTTTCAATCTATCCTTTTCATGTTCTTCGGAGATCCCTGGGGATTATTGTTTAAAGCATGGTCATCTACAAATAAGGCATATTATCTAATGGGAAATCAAGTCTTCCAAAATGACTCATTTGAGTATTCCATTGAATTTAATTGGCTGTGACACAAAGTGTAATCACATTACCATTACAATTCACGGGAATAGTCAAATAAGTTATTAAGAAGGCCTGATTTGCAATTAACCAAGTACATTTTACATTACAAATGGCCATGCTTAAAGTCACTGAGCTACGAGTGGTACTCTCGGTATGCGGGGTGCCGTTTCGTAGAAAGGGGCCGAGTATTAATAGGGAAACTCAGATACAATTTTAGTCAATGTTTTACGACTTTTCAACCGTTATTTTCAGCCTTGGTGGTGTACACTGACAAAATGTGCTTGATCCAACTTATGATTGTCTA
Organism: Meghimatium bilineatum; assembly: GCA_034231615.1. Lineage (NCBI taxonomy): Eukaryota > Metazoa > Mollusca > Gastropoda > Stylommatophora > Philomycidae > Meghimatium > Meghimatium bilineatum. The sequence continues at coordinate 30,495,591 of CM067300.1, read as the reverse complement.
TATCACATATCTTTTTTTACCTCTTGGATAAACCTTTACCCTCAATAAGATCTTCAACTAGTGCGTCACATACTCGAGAGGTTAGAGCCGGGGTCTGTCGGAGGATATATTAAAAGACGTACACCGTTTACGCAACAACAAGGGCACTCGGTATTTATCACACCAGTCACTCGCAAACTCCTTGCAAATTCATACCGAGGAAAATTCTGTATTTACTTTTTTTGCTTTTTAAAATTACAAACTACGGAGAACAAAATATATTTCTGAACGAAAGTAAAAACAAGACTATGAAAAGTAACAAAAACCATGAACACATTCTCAATCTTGATCAACTACAGAGAACAAGAGCGATTTACCAGTGTCGAATACTTTGGTTTTCTTTTAAACAGCACCTGGGATTGATGTGATGAAAGTCAGACGGAGATTGACTGATACAAAATAAAAACATATGGCTTGGCTGCAGAAAAATAACAAAATTAGCTTTCTTTAGAGCATGCATATTCCCAGTTGCAAAATATAGACGTGAATCTTGGACAATCACCAATAAGGTGGGAAATACAATTGTATCAGAATTGAAGCATAACAAGATGCTCTAGAAAATTACAATATTTAGGTCATATCAAACAAAATAACAGCCTAGAAAACCATACTGAAAGGAATTATGTCACATCAGCACAAAAACAGAAGCTGGCCATGTAGGAGATGTACATGGGATATCAAAAACCACATGAACGTGATAGTTAAGATGTGAACGTGACACTTAAGATGAAGGAAGATTGGCTCAAGATCTGCATGCATTTTAAAAAGCTGTGAAGACTCCTACACTATCCAACATGATGACTATGGAGCTTTTAGACAACATAATGTCTTTTTATGTACAAAATGTATTTTTCTTGTTTTAATTTTTCTTTCCATTCCTAATTGTTTAGGTGCCTCCTTATTTGTCTCTTTATCTTTCCGTTACATTTTACAACTGAAACGGAAAGCCATTACATCCAACATGAGAATTTTAGCTGAAATTTGATCAGATTTCAGTTAACTGTCATCCACCTAGAACATGAGACCCAACTACATCAATTCGTGCTAGTAATTTTCATTTCTAATCTCACTGACCAGAAAGTGACCTATCGTGGAGGTGACACCCGACTCTGGCAGATATTATTTTCAAGGATCGGTCCTGAAACTCAATGGAACGTACTAAGTTTAATTTATGGAAACCTGCCAACGGCTTCAGGGAATGTCTTCCGTATTACAATACTAGATCAGTTTACAGGCGACTCTAAGCTCAGTTTCGTTTTGTTCATCCAAGCACACCCAAAATACTGGTACAGAATAACAAAATATTCATATACTTTAAAGAAGTCGTACTTAAACATTCCGATTCGCAGACAGCTTTTATATTTTTCCCCCCTGCCACTGGAACCCCAAAAATGTTCAATATTTAATAATGTTCAGAGATGAGTGATGTGTGTGTTCATTAATTTATTAAGTGCTGTCTCCGCAACGATGGTTGGCTGTAATCTATGTGCTGACGATAGAAAACAATAACTGAAAATGTAATGATAAGGTGTTGCTAATAATCAATACAAATATATTTTACTGTTTTATCTTGTTATTGTAAATGTAAAGGATTTGTAATATTTCTCTATGTCCTCTAGGACCCCCCACCCCATGCAGACCAAAATAATTTAGGGATAAAATAAAAATGAGCCAATCTGTTACTGGAACTCTATACTGCATAATCTCGACTCTATGATCTCTATACTTGAGATGGCCATATTCAGCCCTGACCATTTCCCCATGGGATCTGGCAAAAGTAAATATAATGAACGCGAAAATTCCCCGGAAGAGCCCAAAATCAGGCAAAGATGTTAGTCCTGAATAATTGGACTGATTGCTGTGTAACCGAGGCGATACCCGCACTCATAATTAGATGGTTATCTTCGATGGCGGCGAATTCATAGTTGGTTGTCCCACCCATTACAGTGCCGATTGTCCAGAGATGGGTTGGTATGGATACCTAACAGGAAAAGAGCTTGACACTCGTGCTAAATCTCATGACTCCCAACTTTGCATCTTGCGAAAAGTTAGAAAAGCTACAATTACTTAGAAATTACCCACTAATTTACCCACAGCAGTACAACTGAGATCTAACAGGTAAAGCTTGGAACAGGATAATGCATTTTTGCAAATCACTAGAAACACACAATAAGTAGAAGATTTCTCAAAGTAACTCAAACCTCTGACAGATTGTGCCTTCTCGGTATGAAATGTAGTTCTGGAGAAACAACCAAATTGCACATAGGAAGTAAAAGCTAATTGCTCGCAATTTTTGGGAATCAAAACAACAACAATCTCAGCCAATATGAAGAATTAGCACAACCCATTGTCTTTGAAGTACTTCCTGCATGTCTCAACTCATTCCCTTCGAAGTACTTCCTGCATGTCACAACAAATTCCCAGCGGAGAACTTCCTGTAATGTCACAACCATTTCCCAGCGAAGTACTTCCTGTAATGTCACAACCAATTCCCTTTGGAGTACTTCCTGCATGTCACAACCAATTCCCTTCGGAGTACTTCCTACATGTCACAACCAATTCCCTTCGGAGTACTTCCTACACGACACAACCAATTCCCTTCGGAGTACTTCCTACATGACACAACCAATTCCCTTCGGAGTACTTCCTGCTAACTAGCAGAGGTATGAGAACGAAGACTGAAGTGACAACACACTACACACAATTGAAGTGACAACACACTACACACAATTGAAGTGACAACACACTACACACAATTGAAGTGACAACACACTACACACAATTGAAGTGACAACACACTACACACAATTGAAGTGACAACACACTACACACAATTGAAGTGACAACACACTACACACAATTGAAGTGACAACACACTACACACAATTGAAGTGACAACACACTACACACAATTGAAGTGACAGCACACTACACACAATTGAACATACAAAGAATGACATAAATAGGAATGGCCATTGGTTAGAGTGAAAGTGTATCCTTTCTGGAAATATTCCAAGATCGAAAATGATCCACATATAACTGTGCCTTTGCACACTATTGGATGGCTGCTAGAGAGGTAAGTGGAGCACTTATGGGAATGCCCCGTGTGCCAGGTTGATAGATTGTGTTTCTAATCAAGAAACAAAAAATCAAGAAAGTCTGCAATTATTAGGTGGTATTGATGATGGCCAAATTTAGCACAACCATCACCATTATCATCATCAGTTGGCGTGTAGATTGGAGAAGACACACATGAACTCCCACAATTTCTCTATTTCTATAATCTTGTGATAGGATTGACAGTAATTCTGTGCCATACCACCATGCTAACCTATCTACTATTTTCTCACAATGTCCTCCTCGATCTGTCTTGCATTTAATCTTGTCTGTTGTAACTAGGATTGAAGCACTATGTCATCCCCTTAGAAGCAAACCATATGATCGTATTCCTATAGTGGTTATTCCCCTCACAAAATGTCATTAATAATGTGGTAAAAGATTCTTTCTAGACAACCCCCATCCCCCAATCCTTTTTTCTTTTAGCAATGTCGTATCTACAGCATTTGAGTGTATACATGTGTGTGTGTGTGTAATTAAGTCATTCTAATGACTCGTTTGACTTCCAGTGAATTTCATTGGTCACAATGAGTAGATTTTTTTTGACATACAATGAAAATAAATGGAAATACTCAAATGAAGTCATTTCAAAAGACTTCATTTTTCTATTAACCATTAGGTCTTATATGGTAGACGGCCATGCCTCAGGTAGTCTGCCAAAAACGGAATGTGTAAATCTATGTCGTGGATGATCTACATTTTTATATTGTGTGTGTGTGTGTACGTACTACGCATAAATACAAGCTACTATGCATGGCTGAATGTACAGAATGTCTACTTTTTAAAAATTCTCTCTAGCTATGCTGTTTCATATATTATTATTCTCAATTTAGACATGTAGATAGGTATACAAGACAGCGATAACATACAGGCCATTAGTAAGTCTGCTGTGCGCTTCTCCTTCTGAATTCATCTTCTTGGGTCGTTCTCAGACTCCTGTAGATCAGCAGGATGTAGGCAGGTCAATGGCGAGTACTTTATTATGCTTTGCAGTATAGATAAGAAAACTACGTATTTCGTACTAGACATCCGACTTCAGCACTTTTTCTAGATCATAGCTAACTCCACAGAGACACATCCGACTTCGGCACTTTTTCTAGATCATAGCTAACTCCACAGAGACACATCCGACTTCAGTACTTTTTCTAGATAATAGCTAACTCCACAGAGACACATCCGACTTCAGCACTTTTTCTAGATCATAGCTAACTCCACAGAACACATCCGACTTCAGCACTTTTTCTAGATAATAGCTAACTCCACAGAGACACATCCGACTTCAGCACTTTTTCTAGATCATAGCTAACTCCACAGAGACACATCCGACTTCAGCACTTTTCTAGATCATAGCTAACTCCACAGAGACACATCCGACTTCAGCACTTTTTCTAGATCATAGCTAACTCCACAGAGACCCATCCGACTTCAGCACTTTTTCTAGATCATAGCTAACTCCACAGAGACACATCCGACTTCAGCACTTTTTCTAGATCATAGCTAACTCCACAGAGACACATCCGACTTCAGCACTTTTTCTAGATCATAGCTAACTCCACAGAGACACATCCGACTTCAAAACTTTGTCTAGATCATAGCTAACTCCACAGAGACACATCCGACATCAGCACTTTTCTAGATCATAGCTAACTCCACAGAGACACATCCGACTTCAGCACTTTTTCTAGAGCATAGCTAACTCCACAGAGAAACCTCCTTAGTTTCGTACTAAGAAGAAGAATGTCGTAAAGGGGGGGGGGACGTTCTTGGTAGGTTTGTGTCGCTATTCTTTACCCTTCTATCGGGCCTCGCCAATACAAGAGCAATTATGATTTCATTCTCACACTCTTGCAGACTAACAGGACGGAGTCCGGACTGCGAAATACAATGTCATAATTTATAGCTGATTAGCTGCGATATTCGCGTCGTTATGCTCAACACATCAGACTTCAGTATAGCTTTTGTATCTTTTAATCATCCGTGAGATAATGCAGCCCCTCACAAGATACTTGACAGGTTACATTGTCGCTATTCTTAAATCCTACATCAGGTCCCTGTTTACTCCTACACCAGGTTCATATAACCTACATCGCCATTGTGTTGCCGGGGCCCGAAAGGGGAGCAAAGAATAGCAACACTGTTTTACCTTCCACGCATGTCGCAAAAGGCGACTAAGGAGGTTATGGGATGGAGTTGGCTGCCCCATCACATACAGGGTCAGTGACCCAAAACCATGCTGAAGTCGGATGTGTCAGGCCGAAAGGCGCAGATATCACAGCAATTCTGGAAACCATGAAAAACTCATTCCGTTCTCGGGACTACATCCTGCTAATCTGCAGGAGTTTGAGAACGAACGCAGAAGAAGATCTAACCTACAGGCAAGTCTGTTATCTACATTGGAGTACTAGGACATGAGACATTTGCTTTACATATTTCACACCTTCCATCACAAGGCTATGCACCAAGTGCCTAGAATGAAGATACACCACCTAAGATATTAGATATGAGTTGCATTTCAGACAAACTATATACTTATGAATATATGCACCTTTTAGCTCCATGTGGACATAGATCATAAACAGAACACCATCTTATCTTATCTTTTAGCTGCATGTGGACATAGATCATAAACAGAACACCATCTTATCTTATCTTTTAGCTCCATGTGGACATAGATCATAAACAGAACACCATCTTATCTTATCTTTTAGCTCCATGTGGACATAAATCATTAAGAGAACACCATCTTGTCTTATCTTTTAGCTCTATGTGGACATAGATGATAAACAGAACACCATCTTGTCTTATCTTTAGCTACTGCTTCCAGCTTTTTCCATGTCCTACCAAGTATTTTGTGTCTCTGAAACTAAGTCTTTCCTGCAGATATTTCGTGATATTCTTCTTTTCATCTTTTCCTGTGGGTTCCAGAATAATATATGTTTTTCAATTAGTTCCGTTGGTCTTCTTAATGTATGCCCTATCCATCTCCAACGCCTTTTCCTTCGAAAAAAATAGATTAAAAAAATATTGGTAGCATAGCACCATGATGTAGCAATCAAACCATCATTTCTTTGGCTGTTTTGATTTTCTAGGCAATATACATACGTTCAGTAGTTTACCATTGTTTTATTAACGATTCGTATGCACAGTTGCCTGTGGCAGGATAAAAACTCGGTACCTTAGCCATCATAGACGCGCCCTATACCTCCCCGCAACAATAGTGGGATAAAAGAATAGAATAGGAAATGTAATAAGTCTAGAAACGTAATAACAACTTCAGCAAGAATTTCCCGTTGAAAACTGTATGTAAATTACGACCCCTTTTCGTATTCTTTTGCACGAGGTCCCATTTTCGCACAACTTTTGATCCGTTATCACCAACCATAAAATAAAGGTATTTGATTGTCAGTGCACAACAACGGGAATTTTTAAGGTTTTCTATTTATATCTTGTTGTTTCTTGTTCGGTTTGATACCGTCATGTGGCTACTTTACGGGTCTATAGCGACCTCCCCTAATTTCAAAGTTTTCTTCAGTGGCCGCAACTTTCGTCAGTAGTATGCCTACCACAAGAAGAATTCAATCAAGCCTTTTGGGTTATGTTTATGTGTATCCCAGTGCATTTTGTTTGTCAGCAAGAGACACCCGGGCGATGCAGGGTATATAAATAGTTACAAACGAAAAGTAAAGCAAAAATTTAAAAAACGTTAAAAAAGGGTTCAAATGTCGTAGAAGATTGACTTCACTGTACTCAGTTTCCCATATGTACTTTGTCACTATCAACGAAGCGGCACGCCGCCTGCCGAGAGTACCACTCATAGCACGTAACTCCATAGCTTCAAGTGATAATCCACAGAGATCTCCGTTAAAATCCACCTTGTAAACAAGACGACACGAGCCGGATACGAACTTATTACCTCTTGAACACAGGGTGAACAGCTTAAACACTACGCTAGGGAGATCCCCAGTAAACTAACGTAAAACAGTTGATTCTGCTGTTAGGTCTTATTTGGTTATTGATCACGCTGTGGACCTCCTACGTGGCGACCAGGTAGTTTGTGGCTACCAGTGAGGTCATCAGGATCACATTAAGAGCATCTGTTTTAAAGGTATGTTTCGTTATCGAGGCCACCTCCTTGAAATGGAGATGAAGCTTGGTCCAGTCAACAGATGCTGAAAATTAAGATTGATCGAACTATCCCTGACATCGAACAGAGCCACAGTCTACCCAAGTAATTACCAGTGCTGAAGTCTGAGATACAAGGCCGAGAAACGCACCATCAACCATCGTGTCACACAACATGATTAGATAACATGTCTTCACAACAAAAATGAGTTATCATTGATGGCAACCCCTGATGTGTGATGAGAATAAAACAAATATATTGACCGAACGTGTTTTGCCAGGTCAGAAATTGGAGCAAAGAATAGAATCACTGCTTAACTCTCATGAATGTCGTAGGAAACGACTGAGGAGGTTATGGGTTGGACTTGGCTGTCCCATTATATATATCGTCAAAGTGACTCAGTGACCATGATGAAGTCGGATGTGTCAGGACGAAAGTTTCAGTTAGCTCTGCAAAGCTGTAATTCATGACACATCGCATTCCATCTTCCGAACTGCATCCCAATAATCTGCCGGAGCTTGAGAACAAATGCAGAAGTACATGATGATCACGATGATAATGTCGGTGACGATAATGACATTAATAATAACTTCGATTAAATTGATATTTATTATTACTTTATTGTTTATAATGACGATAACGATTGTCATGATAATGATGAAAATAGTAACAATGATAATTGTTATGAGTGTGAAAATGAAAGTTAGTCCACTATGTTGTTTGATTCCAGCCTTCCGCATTAGTGCCAACGTACCTTAGTAATTAACACCTGAAGATGTTAACAGACGTAATATCTTCTCAAATTCTTGTCGGTAAACAGGAGGTTGTCCATAAATTAGGTCAACAATTTTTTCCGATACCTCCTTCCTATTTCAACATATGTCTAGAATTCAGAGACTCCCAGCCTCATTTGCATTTTTTCTTAATAACAACAACAAATTCCCCCCCCCCCACTCCCGTTCGAAAAGGTTGTTTTTTTCAGAAAAGAGTACAAAAAATATGAATTTTGTCCCATTTAAAAGACAATGTTTCAAATTCAAACAATTTACTTGGCGCAAAATAAACACTATTCTTGACTTTTTTTTTAAACCAGAAACAAACTTGTTTTTGATGTGACATTCATATGTATCCTTTCTGACGCCTCAACTGTTACATTCATATGCATTGTTTCTGACGGCTCAACTGTTACATTCATATGTATCCTTTCTGACGCCTCAACTGTTACATTCATATGTATCCTTTCTGACGCCTCAACTGTTACATTCATATGTATCCTTTCTGACGCCTCAACTGTCACCAATCGTCAAATAAGACCTAACAGCAGAGTTAACACATAACATTCAGTATATTTACGTGACGTTTTTTTATTATTGCTGTGCGCTTCGTTGGTCACTATTTATATACTTTGTCACCTTGGTGTCGCTTTCAACGTCAACCAACGAAATACACGTGAATAATCGAAAACAACCAAAAAGCTTGATTGAATTGTATTAACAAAAATCACGCCTCAACCAACACCGTCTCCTTTATGAGACCTGGTTGTCACACAAAGTATAATCATAGTAACAAATTAAAATCAAGGATAAAGTCAAATAAGTAACTAAGTAGACTTGAGAAAGTAGGTCTTATATTGCGGAGGGTCACACCTCTACCCTGGACCCCTACCATGATCGCCCTTGCCAAGATTAGACTCTGAGAAAGTTTAAACAGAAATATACGATACATCAACAAACAATATTTGTACTTACATGCCAGGTTGTAAACTAGTGACGTTTGTATCCGGCTGTAATTCTGTTTGTGCTGACACAGCGGTTAATATAAAAAATACAATCGTTAATATTTCCATTTTTCGAAGAACTCCAAACAATCCTCTCATCTGGTTCTCTTGATAAATATATGTTCCCATAAGAGAATTTTGTCCGTTTCAGTTCAACGATATTTCCCGTAAAACTGTATCACTCAGATCGACTCTTTTTAGAAACACATTAAGCAAAAATGACTAATTTCCCATTTAAATATTAATGAGAAACTGTTTTAATTGTTTTTACACAGACCGATTCATCGTAATACTAATGTTTTTCTATGTACACACACATTTATATATAAAAATAAAACATTAACAAGTTAATAATACCAATAATGATACACTAAAATTCCATTATAACAACTTTGTCTGAACTTGCAAAATATGTATGTAGTAACAGACATTCACTATAGCAATTCACCGTAATAACAGATGTTCACAATACAGTGCAACCATTACAGAATGAATATAATTGGAGATTTTGAAAAAGTGTGTTTAATTAATTGTGGAGATTTGTTATAATTGTATTTGTTATAGAGGGATTCCACTGCACTGATGAAGTCATGATAATAGTAATAGTAATAATAACAGTAATAATAACAATGTTGTTAGTTAAAAGTTAGATCAACTAAATAAGAAAATAAATATAAACAATGAAACTGCAAAAAGTAACTTAATATAAAAACAATTATATTAGTATTTAGTAATGATAATATTGTATTGTTACCAAAATCTGTAATATTCTAAGTAATAAATAATAAAGTCTGTAATATTACATGTAATAACACAATATGTAATACCGGAAGTAATAACAATCTATGTCATATTTGAAATAATAACAAAGTGTATAATAATGGAAGTAATAGCAACGTAATATTTTGTTACTAAATATAAAAGTAATATTACTATACTATACTGTACTGTACTGTACTATACTATACTATACTGTACTATACTATACTATACTATACTATACTATACTATACTATACTATACTATACTATACTATACTATACTATACTATACTATACTATACAATACTATATTATATTGTATCATATCATATCACATCATATCAAATCACATCATATTATATTATTTCATTACATTATATTGCATTGCATTATATTGAATTAAATTACATTACTTTACATTACATTATACTATATTATTATTACATTATAATTAGAATAAAGAACAAAGTTTGAAATATGAGAAGTAATGATAAATTATGTAATATTAGAAGTAATAGCAAAATGGAGCAGATCATTTATGTGAATGAACCCAGTATGGTGATGCTTGTTCTTGATGAAGAGCAATGTATATTACATATTTTTATAACATAAAAAAATGATGTTCAAATAACAGTTCCTCGTGCATTTACGAATAGTTATTTAGTTGTAAACATTATACAGCACATCCATCAATTTTGTATTATGCCTATGCCAAGCAAGTCTCATAATCTGTTTTGAGAAATTACTGTATAATTATATTCTTCTGTTACTACAGTAGTCACACATTCACAAACATCACACGAATATGTCGCCAATGCAAATGGCAACACCTGGTGAAATGAAATGTATAAATTCCTTATGTCGTTCAATATTTAAACTGCTATGTAAAATCTCATTAAATTCCGCTTATTATTTATTGAGATATTAAACGGAATGTGTGAGCAACTATTTTGAAACGCACTATAATTAGGTCGAGGTTGTAGTGCTTATTAGTAGAATATACTCATCTAACCTGCATATATCCATCTATCCTACGTAAATCCTTTTATCCTCCTACATAAATACGTCTATTCTATGTGCATTCATTTATCCTACATAATCCTTGTATCATTCATACATCCACATATCATCTACCTACTAAAATCCATCTATCATCCTGCATAAATCCATATATCCTCCTACATAAATCCATCTATCATCCTACATCAGGGGTGGGAAACCTACGGCCCGCAGTCAGCATGCGGCCTGCCATTGGATATTTTACGGCCCTCAAACACATTTTTAAATAAATGAACGATCGTCACAAATGATTTTTTCCATTAATATTACGCAAAAATCCATTGAAATTTTAATTCGACTTTCATGTATATTAAATATACAATATTTTTTTCCCAATTTGAAATCATTTAAATATTAATATATATATATATATATATATATATATATAGTCAATGAAATTTTACTACGTTTAATATGATTGTTTAACACTGAGTAATTTACTATACTAGAATTGACGTCATTTGATTGGCTGAATGTTTCTCAATGATTATAATTACTCGGACGATATAATTTTATAAAGGTTGAAAATAGCCTTTCAAATTAGATTTAATTGTTTTAACTTTTAAGCATTATGTCGGGATGTATGTTTAGTTTATATTAAAAAGATGTTTCATACAAAATAGAATATCGCTAAAAGCTGTTATAATTAATAACACATCGTTACAACAATAATGTATCATCAGAAATAACCCCCCCCCCTCATATCCTACGAATGGAACGAGTTGCAATCATTTAAGCTGTGCAGTGCCTGGGGAATTCCCGGTGTGTTTTAATAACCATCACGTTTATAGTTTCCATTCACAAATTTCCGTATTTATATTGGAACCGAGTTTTCTAAATCTAAATAATTATATTCGTGCTGCCGGAAGCACATTTGTTTTTAGTTAATTTTGCAACTTTTTAAAGATATTTTTATTTTAATGAGTGCATCCAAAAAACGTAAGATTGAAGATGAGTGTCGGGTTTTCAAAGACGAATGGATTACCAAATATTATTGTATAAGTTGGCAATAAATCTGTTTGCTTGCTGTGTCACGAATCAGTGGCTGTTTTTAAATAATATAACTTAAAAAGACATTACCAGACAAAACATCCCAATTTCGGACACAATCTAACATCTGAAGAAAGGAAAAGAAAATGCATGGAGTTGGAAAAAAGTCTGGAGAAACAACAAACTGTGTTTAAAAAACAGTCTTCAATTCAAGATGCCGCAACAGAGGCCAGTTTGGTGTTGTCACACAAAATTGTGAAATACAACAAGCCATTTTCTGATGATGGATTTTCTGATATTAAGGAACGCTTACTAGATGCAAACAAACATTCTGTGTCCAGAACAAAACAACACATTCGACAGTATTACATTATCCAGAAGAACTGTGGTCAGACGTGTTGAAAAGGTAAGGGAAGATTTGACCCTTCAACTTCCAGATGCAAGTAAGCATTTTTTGTGGTACTCTCTTGCATTGGTCGAGAGTACTGATGTACAGGATACTGCTCAATTATTAGTTTTTATACGTGGAATAAACAATTCTTTTAAACTCTTTGAAGAGTTACTGAGTGTTGAGTCGATCAAATTCACTACCACTGGCCTCGATATATTCAATGATGTTAGTAGCTGTATTGAAAGAGCTGGGTTAATGTGGAACAAGATGGCCAGTATTACAACTGATGGTGCTCGTGCTTTAACAGGAAAAATATAGGACTGATAAAGTTGATCAATGCTAGGATTAAGTCAGAATATCCTGAACACGTAATATTACCACTTCACTGTGCGATTCATCAGGAAAGTTTGTGTAAATATGTTTTAAAATTAAGCATGTTATTGACCTAGTTGTCAGTGTCATAAACCGCATCAGATCAAGAGCCCTCAATTACAGGCAGTTCAGAGCATTACTAGACGATCTAGAAACTGAACATTCTGATGTCCTGTACCACAGTACAGTTCGATGGTTGAGTCTCGGAAAGGTTTTAAAGAGAGTATGGGATCTTAAAGAAGAAATAGTAATGTGACTTCAATGCTAACATTGTTGATGCAGAGTGTGGAAGCTTGACTTTATATATGACATTGAAATAATGGAAAAGTTAAATGAACTGAATGTTAAACTTCAGGGCAATGTCTTGTTTGCACATGAAATGTATGTTCATGTAACATCATTTCAAGCCAAACTCTCACTGTTTTCCCAGACAAGCAAGTGAAAACACGTTTTGTCACTTCCCTTTGCTGAAACAAGAGTCTATTTCTGATGAAATGAGAAAAAATCAAAGCTCAATTAGATGTATTAGTTGAAGAATTTGGAAGAAGATTCCAAGATTTCAAGAACTTGGAGCAGCACTTCAATTTTATCAGTTGGTAAAGAGTTGGTAATGTGCATACGCTGATAAAGCCCAAGAGCACATACAGTTGGAGTTGCTTGAATTACAAGCCAATCATTACCTGAAGGAAAAATTTAAGTCTGAATGTTTGTTGGATTTCTATGGTTCTTTGTCTGAACAATCATTCCCAAACTTAAAAAACTTTGCAGCTAAATTTTTGTCATTATTTGGATCTACATATATTTGTGAACTGGCATTTTCTTGCTTAAAAATCAACAAATCTAAGAATATGTCTTTATTATCTGATTGCAACTTAAATGCAGTCATGCAAATTTCTACAAGTAAACTTGTTCCAGATTTCAAAGGAATTAGAAAATCTTACAAGCAATTACATACATCTCATTATAAATTAATAATATAAATAAAGTTGTAACTGTTGTGACTGTATGTGTATGGCGTTTTTTTTAATCTGCATTAAAACTATTGATATGAATCCATATTGTAACTGTATGCAACATAATATTTTTTAAATATTGTTAAAATATATGCAAAACTTTGTATCCATATTAGAAAATATACTGTTATATTGCAAGTCTGTTAGAAATGTAATTTATTTCAGAAGTTATCTACATTATGTAAAACTACCTTTCTTTACAATAAAAATATTTAATTGATTACTTACCGAGAATTTTAAACAAAAATATACATAATATTATATGTGGCCCTCCAATAGCTTTACAATTTTCAATGCGGCCCTCTGCAAAATAAGTTTGCCCATCTCTGTCCTACATAAATCCATCTATCCTATCATCCTACTTAAATCCTTACATTCTCCTACATAAACACAACTTCCCTCCTACATGAATCCATCGATCCTGTTGCATAAATACATATATCCTTTTACATAAAGCAATCTATCCTCTTTCTTCTTTGCAATCCTCTTGAATTGCGAGCGCTTAGCTCTTACGTCCTATGTGCAAGGAGTGGTTTCTTCAAGCTATCTTTCATAACCAAGAAACTGCAGCTTTAGGCTAGTGTAATCTCTATTGATGAAGCCTTCTACTCAGAGGGGGTACATCTATCCCCCTACGCATATCATCTTCTATCCTCCTACATACATCTATCCTACATAAATATTAGTAATATTTTAATCAAAATTTTTTCTGACGAAGTTTTCAAATGTTGAATTCTTGAGTTTGGAAAAGAGGTGGTCGGGTGGACTACATGTGAACGTTCCGAGACGTTAACTTTTATTTGCGAACGAATCCTACTTCTCAGCAGTGAGGGCATATTCAAAGGCGTTGAGTTTCTTTCACCTGATCGCAAAGTGTGCGAATGTTGATTGCTTCAGTGACTTCACGGGATACACAGCGTTCCTCATTCTTTATTACAGGTGTTTGACATACTTGTTTTACCTTTGAAAACAATTCTGGCAACAACAATCTAGTTGCTTGATTAGCTGCAAATCTATTTGTTTCATGTTAAATCAGTTAGCTTATGGTAGTTCACACTACTTGGGATCCGCAAGCCTGGAATTCTGTACTTATATCTGTACTATTCTCTGGCAAAGGAAAACAAATCATTGTCGCTTTGTACATACGTGCCGATGTAAAAAGACAATTTATAGCAAGAATTAGATTCAGATAGTCAAGGTTTGTAGAGCATGTGAACCATCGACGTCAGATTTGTCGAGGCATTGGCACAAATAAAACAGCCACACAGCGCTTCTTTGTTTTCTGTAAAACCTCTAGTCAGTACTGCGGAGATTCGAAGGACACGAGCATGAATGAACTTATGGCCTTACTTACTACATCTCAGTAGTACTACCAAAGAAACAAATTAGGCGTGAATCCCTGGTCACTGTGGCAGACTTGGAAATGGAAAAGCTGATCTCCTGGCAAGAAAAGGGGGATCAGTAGAACAAAAACAGAAAGTGATAATACGTACTAATACGTAATGTGAATGTAATAGTATGATAAAAGAAGAATATAAGAAAAATGGGAAGCACATGCACCTTACTGCAGAATCAAATGATCTCTAACATCAAATGTCACGCAAGGAACGAACAATCATCTTCAGACTACAAACTGGCCACAACTGAGAGGTCACATGTTCCGAAAGCTGAAGATTGGCGAGACATACCTGTGCAACTGTGGACTGAGCCCAGAGACTGCAGAACACGCAGAACACATTCTTCATGCTTGTGTCAACTCTACCAAGAAGAGAAGGAGAAAATATGGCCTACTGAAACAGCACTACTTCCAAACCTGAGGGGTTCCATCGGTGACCTGAAGCGGATCACACAGTTCATTGAAGCTATTGACGCTGTAACATGATATCTGACTGAAGAAATATGAATAATAATGTATTATATCTTCCTCGAAATTTGTATTTTTTACAGGCAGCAGCTCCACTATTCCTTGCTCCCTTTTGGTCCCCGGGAACACACGATCGGCTAAAGACCTAATAAGACCAGTTGTCTTGATACAAATGAGATCACATGAGGTTGCAAACGATAGTATGGGGCATGTGTTCGGGAAAAAAAAATTAGTAACCACTGGAAGATCAAATGTAAAAGAGACATAGAAAGACAAATCAGAGAAGTTGCCGGATCGGTTGTCATAAATGCATGGGAAAAGAACTTATTAAGGACTTAAGATACAGAATGTATTAGAGAAACATGCTTGCCTGCGACACTGGACATGATACTTGATTGATTAAGTGAACATAATTTTCAAGCTAAAGATATTGAAAAACAAGGGATCTGACCAGAAAATCATCAGTATTTATTGTTAAAATTTGCCATATGTGTTAAAGGGTCCCAAAATGGAACAAGAAATAACGACACTTACCTGCAAGGCATGCCGTAAGAGGCAAATGAGGTTTGGGGGAATGTAATTGACCGCTCATAGTATAGAAGGCCATGTGACGTATAGAAAATTTTAAAATCTGACGTATCAGGCCGAAATGCGCAGATATCGCAATCACGCTGCAAACCATGACACAATACGTTCCTCTCTCCGGACAACATCCTGCTAAACAGCAGGAGTT
Organism: Meghimatium bilineatum; assembly: GCA_034231615.1. Classification (NCBI taxonomy): domain Eukaryota; kingdom Metazoa; phylum Mollusca; class Gastropoda; order Stylommatophora; family Philomycidae; genus Meghimatium; species Meghimatium bilineatum. The sequence continues at coordinate 30,479,352 of CM067300.1, read as the reverse complement.
TGACAACGAACTCAGAAGAAGAAGACAGCAGAGCTCTTGCATCAGTTTGTGCAACGGGAGACTTCTACATAACGTTTTCTCATACCCAAAAGCAGGACCACAGTAATGTTTTCTTTAAAAGATGGGGGGTTTGCAAAAAAAGTAATGTTTTCCTTAAAAGATGGGGGGTTTGCAAAAAAAGTAATGTTTTCCTTAAAAGATGGGGGGTTTGCAAAAAAAGTAATGTTTTCCTTAAAAGATGGGGGGTTTGCAAAAAAAAATCATCGGTGCGTTTTCGTGTGCAAATTTCCCTGATTAAAAATGTGATGATTTTTGTTGTGACAAATCGCTATGGGTGGGGAGTTCTTACCTACTTTCTGAAAAAGTTCTTAATACTAAAAGCCATGTTCCGACTGGATAAGTAGGGGTGGTGGTTTGAATACCCCCCCCCCCCATCTTGCCTAGAAGATTTCAACTCTTGTCAGTGTGCAATAGTTTTTCTTCTTCTTCTTCTACACTCATTATCAAACTCCTGCAGATTAGCAGGATATAGTCTGGATAATGGAATGCATTGTATCATGGTTTACAGCATTGCTGCGATATCTGCGTCTTTCAGCCTGATACAACCGACTTCAGCGTGGCTTTGGGACAGTGGCCATATATGGGATGGGACAGCCCATTACATCTCATAACCTTCTTAATCGCCTCATGCGACATGCATGGAAAGTAAACAGTTTGCTATTCTTTGCTCCCCTCTCGGGCCCCGGTAACACATGGACGATGTATTGATTTGTTAAGTCTCTTACTCAAAGCTGGGTAAAATAATACTAACAAGTATTATTTATATGTTCTATGTTAGTTAATCCTTTTGAAGTAAAGATGGCACATAGGACAGTATTGATTAACTCCATGTTGAACTCCACGCTGCAAGTTGTTCTTGTGTATTGCCTATGCACTCGCTCTTCAGCCGAAGTCAGACGCTGATAACAATACAATCAATTAACTGTGCTGTGGTCACAATCCCCGAGAGATGCAGGTGAAGCGTGTCGCAGAACTTTTTTCTGATGGTCAGTTTTCTTCATTTCTTGCGGCACAATGATGCACCAATATTGAATAATCCCTGTTGCTTGCTTGTTCTGTAATTATATTGGGCGACTTACATATATTACTTCTTTTACTCTGTCTCTTACATGAAGGTTGTTTTTTTAGAGGAAGTATGTTTTCATCCATTCTTATTACACTTGTAGCGTTTCCTATTCAGGACGTAGCCATCAACCCAGAATTGTTTTTGCTATATTGATTTTCTAGGCAATATAAATACTTTCAGTGGTTTGCCAATGCTTTCTGAACGGTCCAGATGCACAATTGCCTGAATCAAGGATCGAACTCGGTACCTTAACCGTCACAGACTCTCTGTACTACTCTGCCACAGAGCCGTAGGGTTTAAATTATTATGCTGATATAATTCCAGTCTTTCTCTTATGAAACCTAACACAATTCTCGGTTTGTTTGTTTTTCTTCAGTCAATTGCTTGTTTTAAAATATATCCGCTTTATGTTCAATATTATACAGTAGTAAGGAGAAAATGGAGTTTTACAATGTTCAATATTATACAGTAGTAAGGAGAAAATGGAGTTTTACAATGTTCAATATATACAGTAGTAAGGAGAAAATGGAGTTTTACAATGTTCAATATTATACAGTAGTAAGGAGAAAATGGAGTTTTACAATGTTCAATATTATACAGTAGTAAGGAGAAAATGGAGTTTTACAATGTTCAATATATACAGTAGTAAGGAGAAAATGGAGTTTTACAATGTTCAATATTATAGAGTAGTAAGGAGAAAATGAAGTTTTACACAAAATTGTTAATCACTTCATATTTGTGGGATTTTAAAATGACTTTTTTCATAGTTGCCATCTAATGTTTTTTATGTACTATGTAGAAGCAATTAATTAATAATGAAACATGACGGAACCAACGTAGCAAAATATTAAAACACCAAGTATTTTATCCATCATTAGGTTTCCGGGTAGTAATTTCAGACTTCATTAGGTTAGTCATTTCAGAGACGTGTTGAAATTGTCTTGTAGTGTCACTTCACTCTCACATACCCTCGGTAGATCTCTTTAGTGAAATTCATGTCTGTACCCCAATATTCGTGCGCACTACTTGTGGGAAAATGAAGTTCATTTTATTGCTTCTTGATTCGCATCTTTTGTTTTTTCCTTTCATCTCCCTGTCCAGGACTCTCAGTGGCGAGCTTCGTCGTCTCATTGTGATCAAGCCGGCAATTTTGTTTAAGAAAAACATTAAATAAAATCTAGAGCACTGTTTTTCAAGTATTGTTGTTATACCGAAGTCGGTTGTGTTGGGACTTTAGCGCAAACTAAACGGCGACACAGAGCATCTCAGTTCACTAAACTACGTTTTAGTAGAAAAATAATAGGAGCATTGTCCTGCTATAAGAGAGATCCAGCGGGAGTTTGAGAATAAGCGCTAAAAACAAAACACAAAATAGTGTTCAATTTCTAGTTACCACTAAGTCGTTTGTGACCTTGCTGGTTGGTTGCTGATCCAGTTGTCCATGTGCTCATGCCCTTTGACCCAACATTATACTGCTGGGAAGTCTGTGGATTTTCGGTCCACCCTGTGCCAGAAAATAACTATCATACCAAAAATCTGTCTCTGTATCTCGTTGTTAAGTTGTTTTATGTTTTATTTTGGTAACACACCTACCTATTTTTGTATATTTTGACATTCAACCTATGCACTGCCCCGAGTCACTGCAGACAAGATAGGGTTCATTGTGTTCATTCGCCGCCACCAATTGACTTCTGGTTATGCCGAACTTGTCTATTGCTCCAGGCATGCAGCCACATGTTCAAGTCAAAAGGATTGTCACGACCTGAGTCTATGATGATGGGTCTCGGGCATAGGAAAAACGGTGCTGTCAGTTTCCTCCCTCCCAGCGCTGTGCAGTACATCTTTGGATCTCTCCCAACCACAGAGGGTGCATACATATATAAAATTATCAAAGCAGAAAACACATTGCAACATCAAATTACAAGCATTAGAAGCATAATTGTATAGATGACGTTGCCATGAATCTTCTATAAGAAGAGATCCTCAGTAAAACGGCCTTCTGCTATGGTGAGGTTTTTCTGGTGCATGAATGGTTTGTCTAGTCGGCCTTTGGTGAGACCACTGCTTTGCGTTTGTGACCTTGCTATGATACATGAAATGACATAATCTACTCTGCACTTTCAACCAATTAAAGTTCGCCTGAATTGGGACGACTGTTTCACTAACCCCAATGTCAATTTAAAAAATACAACAATGAAAAATAATTGAATAAAAGTAAGAGATAAATAAATAAAAACTATCAAATGGATAAATATCATTTTAGGTTGAACAAATAAACTTTAATCTTAGTTTCGACCAAAAGGTGTTTATCGAGTTAGGCACAAACACAAATAACAATAAATTCCCTAGAAGACTACGCGACATTTATGTAATGGAAACTGACATTAAGAGAGCAGCATTAAAAATTACAATGGGAATATATGAAGTTACGAGTCATACATGGGAAGGAAGTGCAGATTATAAAGAAAATATTAAACTAATAGTAATTTTTAAATAATAATATTGGTACTGAGTTTCTGAGCTGGATGTCTAAACTGTCAACCATAGAACATCGGGCATTATCATCAATTCCGTGTACGAGGTAGCTTCAAAAATTTCTTGAAATAATCGACAAGTGTTTGAATGAAGGATTATTTTATGGAAATTATATGTTTAGAAGTTAGTAATGACCTTGACGAAAGAAAATGGCAGTCGTGACTACATATATTCACAAAGAGATTTTACAGGTGTTTGTTTGCGTGCTGTGCTAGTTGTATCGTCGGAGTTGAAATCCCTTAATTGAACAATGTATAAATGTCAAATTCTGTGTTTTTCTTGAGAAGTCACCGTCAAAGACACTAACATTGCTAAATAAAGCATACGGTGATACAGCAATAAAAGAAAATCACATGTATCTGCGTAGCACAATCGTTTCCGTGAAAGTCGTGTTAGTGTCGAAAATGTAGAACAAACAGCTGGATTATGCTGTATGATAATGCCCGCCACATCGGTTGGTAAAGCAGTATCTTGTAAAGCACAATGTGATTACTTTGGAATAGTCTCTATATTCTCGCGACCTTGCACCGGATGATTTGTGCATGTTCTCTCGACTGAAATCACCACTAAAGGGACAGCGATTCAAGGATGCAGATGCCGTTATCACAAATTCCATTAAACAGCTGAGAGGGGTGTCAAAGAATGGATTTCACGATTATTTCCAGCAGCTGTATCCACTCTCGCAAAAGTGTGTAATTGCCGAAAGATCATTCTCTCGATTTTCATTGGCGGTCACAAATCAATGTGACCAATGAAAATCACGAGAAAAGTTAAATGGGGCTTGCTTTCCCAGTAAGAAATATGTCATATATAATCGATGGTCACGGTCAATAGCGTAAAATCTGCAACTATTTAAAATTGTGTGCAGATAACGGTTGAAGGAAGATCTTCATTACTGGCATAGATCAGGTGCGTTTGTTGGTGTCTTATGTTAATATTTTTCTGATGTACCACTTAGTTTCAGGTGGGAACGTCTTTTCAGGGAATTTACCTTTATCATAGTGCTTTATTTTTCTTGAGTGTATGTCTTCTGGGTGTATCTCTTCTGAATTTGTTTCGTCTGAGTGTCTGTTATCTGAGTGTGTGTCTGTTTAATGTCCATAAAGAATGCTTCGTTTCTGTCGTTCTTCTGAGTGCCTGTCTTCTACGTGTCAATTAGATAGTGACATTAAAATATGTGCATGCCACGTGACAATGAGAAAATAACATCTGAATCGTTGCATATAACGTGACAATGAAAATATAACATCTGAATCGTTGCATATAACGTGACAATGAGAAAATAACATCTGAATCGTTGCATATAACGTGACAATGAGAGCGAATGTCACATATCAATAATCATACCTTATATTTTACACTAGGATCATATGTTTACATGGCTTATTTTTTTTAGCAAACCGCTAAATGGAATAATGAGATCATGTAAACGTTAAACTATGTAGCTGACTAAGCGTCATCATACGTATTTCTAAACGTTATGATGCGGTTGCATAAACGTAATTATGTGGCTGCTTAAACGTCATGATGCATGCTGCCTAAACGATATGGTGCGGCTGTCTAAACGTCAAGATGATGCTGTCTAAACGTCATGATGCGGGTGTCTAAACTTCACGCCGATGTTGTCTAAAAGTCATGGTGTTGCTGTGTAAAAGAAACAGCTATCTAAACGTCACCATGTGGCTGTCTAAAAGTCATACTCTGGTTGTCTAAAAGTCATAATGTGGATATGTAAACGTTAATAGTTAATACTTTCTAAACGTTATTATGCGGATATCTATATTTCATGGTTCTGGATGTGTGGTGATGTGGCTGCCCCCTTGCCTTGATGAAGTGGAGAAATCCATCTCAAATTTGTCTTTAGGAAAAGCGCTAAGTCCAGACTCCATTCCAGCAGAAGTTTACGTCTTCAGTGTCCCTGTTATGACTGCTAAACTCACAGAGCTTTTCCAGACAATGTGGAACTTGGAAGCGATAACCACAAGACTTTAAGGATGCTTCCACCGCAGATGTATACAAGAGAAAAAGAAGTCGTCAAGCTTGCGACCACCACGAGGCATATCCCTGCTCTCTATATCAAGCACGATCCCGGCTAGGGTTCTTTTAAACATATTGAAAACCCATCTTGAGACAGGTTTCCTCTCTGAGAGCCAATGCAACTTCCGACAATGCAGAGGTACAGTTGACAGGCTATTCACTGACAGACAACTACAGGAAAAGTGTCGTGATCAGAACATTGGTCTCTACACCCCATTTGCTGACTTAACTAAAGCATTAGGATTATGGAAGATCATGAGTCACCAGCTTTATGATTGTATGACTGCCTATGTGCAAGATGACGGCACACACTCAAATCCGTTTCCAGTAACTAATGGTGTCAAACAGGGTTGCGTCATGACTCCGACGCTCTTCATCATGGCGTTCACTGCTAAGTTAAATGGTGCCTTCTGGAATAGCAGTGCAGGAATTTTCATTCGCAATCGAGCTGATGGAGAGCTATTAAATCTTAGTAGATTGAAGGCCAAACCAAAACTAAGACGGACATTGTTTGCGACCTCTTGTTCGCCGACGATTGTGCACTCAACGCTACCAGTCTGAAAGACATGCATGACAGTATGGACCTTTTTTGTCTGGCTAAAGATGCATTTGCTCTCACCATCAGCACCACGAAGACAGTAAATGTATCAACCAGATTCAGGTGTCTCCTACACAGAACCAGTAAATCAGAGTAAAGGGACAAAAACTCAAAACTGCTAATAAGTTTGCATATCTCAGAAAGACTGCAACAATTGACGATGATGTTGCCCTGTGTATTGCTTGCGCCAGTGCGGCATACGGGAAACTTCGTGCCAATGTCTGGATCAGGCGTGGTCTCAGTTTATCAACTAAGCTGGGCGTCTACCGCGCAGTGGTTCGTTCTACCAACATGGTTTTTTGCTGCGTCATCCTAGACTGTCTGGACTGTTTTTAGTTTTTCAACTTGTTCATCACATTATTAATTTATTTTTCATGCCACGCTCATCTTCGCGTGCGAAGGAGGATCATCATCATCATGATGTGGCTGTCTAAATGTCATGATGTCGTTGTCTAAATATCGTTATTTCTGTGTTTAAATGTCATTATGTGGTTGTCTAAACGTTAAAATATCCCGCTGCTTAAATATTAATAGCTGCTGCTGTCTAAATATTAACATATCTGGCTGTTGAAATATTATTAGACCCTGCTGTCTAAACGTTAAAATATCCGGCAGTTTAAATATTATTAGACCCTGCTGTCTAAACGTTAAAATATCCGGCAGTTTAAATATTATTAGACCCTGCTGTCTAAACGTTAAAATATCCGGCAGTTTAAATATTATTAGACCTTGCTGTCTAAACGTTAAAATATCCGGTAGTTTAAATATTATAAGACTCTGCTGTCTAAACGTTAAAAGTTGCAACTTTATAAACGTCTTTATGCGGCTATCTAAATATCATGATTTTGCTGTAAACAACGGTAATCAAGTGCAGTTTAAATAGTCCCCTTCTACTTCACTGAGGGGGTCTGGGGAATAAAGTATAAAATAGTAAAGGTAAATCAATAAATCGCCTGTGTGTTGCCTAGCCCAAAATGGGAGCAAAGAATAGCAAAACTGTTTACCTTCTACGCATGTCGTAAAAGGCGACTAAGGAGGTTATGGGATGGAGTTGGCTGTCCCATCCCATATAGGGTCAGTGACCCAAAGCCATGCTGAAGTCGGATGTGTCAGGCCGAAAGGAGGAGATATCACAGAAATGCTGTAAACCATGATATAACGCATTCCGTTCTCCGGACTACATCCTGTTAATCTGCAGGAGTTTGGAACAAACGCAGAAGAAGAATCAATATATTCAGATCGCTTGTGCTAGTATACTTTTTATAGGTATAGTAGAAATCCGATCATCCAAATTAATTGGGGATCGAACCGATTCGGATAATCGAAAATTCGGATAATTCGATATAGCTCAGAAATGAAGCAAAACAGCGTTATACATACATTATACATGGAAATGAACGGATTTTTTGGGATAAAAGTAAAGTAATATGTAAGCAACTATGTAATGCAAATAAACTAAATACAATACAGTACTGTAAAAATGCAACATTACATCAATGGCACATATGTACAGTAATACATTGTACGCTAACGCCCTGACTTTAAAATTGTCACCCAAATTGAATTCGGATATTGGGGATTCGGATAAACGGAATTTTGCTGTGTGTGGAAGTTGGACATTCGAGGCAAACAGGCAAAGAAGGATTCAAGTTTTGAAAACAACTGCTACAGATGTTTGTTAAGAGTTAGTCATATAGAACACGAGACAAATATATTCGTCCGGCAGCTGATAAACAAACCTGCAGGTTATCAAGTACCAATTTTGGCAGTGGTGAAGCGTGGTAAATTTGTTTGGTTTGGACATGTAACGAGGCACGATTCACTATCGAAAACGGGGTGCAAAGGGAACGCATTGCTCTAGGCGGACCCAGGGTTAGCAGATAACCAAGATCCCAAATGTACCTCCACGTGGTGCACCCTGGAAACAGAAATACAGCAGCTCGTGCTGATTCTGGCCAAATCTTTTGGGGATCGTGTCCGAGAATGTGGAGGTAGCAGATGGAAAGAGATTTGACTGCACAAGAGACAGACAATATCTCCGACACCACCAGCACCACCACATATAGCGACACTGTTGACATACAGTGAAGCCAGTCAGTCCAGTCCGAACATTGGAGGGGCGGCCAATGTAAAATGCACGTAAAGGTAAATGCATGGCGAGAGACAAATATGTTTCATACAGAGTACAATGAAACAATGAAAGGGCAGAACAGCGCTAGAGGGCAGCGCGAACTGCAAATAGAAAGTGAAAAGTCCCTAGGAAAGGGAACTACAAGCTCCGTCAGCTCGAGACGGGCATCTAGTTACTAGAGTTCCTAACAGGCAGAGACCCAGACCCATCCATCGGCGTTTGGTAAAGCAAAAGACCTAACCTCTAATGTCGAGCCTTCCTAAACCGGAAATATGCTTGCAAAGAGAAAGGGTTCTGTACTCGATGGGTGTAGGCAAGAAAGGGACAACGATGGCAGTCCTGGCCCAACTCTACTGTCAGGTTTTCCTACACCGGAAATACACTTGAAGAGAGAAAGGGTTCAGTACCTGATGGGCTCAGGCGCTATTGGGACAAGGACGCTCAGCTCGAGAACGCCTTGCTCTCAAACGCGTGGTGTGAGACTCGAACTTGGACAAGGGGTACACGATGTCGGTGAATGACACCTCGGCTAAGAGGTCGAAAAAGCCAGGGTCCAACTCCTCTGTTGAGTTCTTCCCCTTAAGGAACCAGGCTCATGGATGAGAAACGGTTCAGTACCCAATGGGCACAGGCACAGCACGTCCAATTACACGAGGCAAGTTCATAGACGGTGGAACACCTCGTTCGAGTGAGACGAGAGCAAGAAAATCGTCTGGGCGAAGAGTCTTCACTACGCGTGCCTGGAGACAGATATAGAGGCTGTCACAGGCTAAGGGTAGCTCACCCGAATTGTCAAGGCATGCCGAAATCGGATGTGCTAGGCCTACAAGGCGCATAACGGTGGCACAACGTAATCACGCTCCCGGCGGAAATCGCACGGATATCCGTGATGGTTACAATGGAGCGAACGAAAAACAAACAAACAAACAACTATCGAAAACTAGTTTGCAAGGAACAATCGAGGGTGAAAGGAGAAGAGACAGAGAAAGACAATCCTGGATTGATAACAACAAGGAATTGTTTGGGCATGATTTTTCTACACTTCTCCGAATGTTAAAGTCTACGGTGTGGCACTCCTTCGATCCAGACGGGTAATTGTCTTGTTTTTAATTATTATTATTATTATTATTTTTATTATTATTATTATTATTATTATTATTATTATTATTATTATTATTATTATTATTACTATTGGGGAATTCGATGTTAGTTCCAACAATTTTTATGGAATCTGAGAATGATGGGATCAGAATCAATTCTTTACTTTCTCAGAAGATCGGGTTCCTACTTCTTTAGTCTAAGCCGCCACAAAACCGCTGATGATTTCGAAAATAAATTTAGTTGAACTGGTCATCGAATTACCATCTACAATATAAGACGTACTGGCTAATATGAAATCAAACCTTCTTAATGACATGGTAATATTCTCGTGATTTCCATTGTTTAAAGTCCTACATTTTAACACATTTGCAAATTGAACATATATTTATTTTAAATGGTCTCAAAATATAAATTTCACGGCTAGTGATATTTAAAAGTAGAAAAATGTTTGATTTGAATTCTGGTAAATATTAATATACGGTCTTCGTTATACAACATTATTATACACATATTTATAACAATTTACGGTCCTCGTTAAAAAACATTACTATATAAATATTTATCAAATGTACGGTCCTCGTTATAAAAGATTATAACATAAATATTATAGAATATGTACAATATTGACTTCATTGTACTCGGGTATCCGAGTATGTTCTTCATGTTGTCAACGAAACGGTATATCGCCTGCCGAAAGTCATAGCACGTAACTCCGTAGGTCCAATCAATACTCCACAGAGTACCAAAATAATAAACAAAAGCACACATTATACATAAAACTTGTGGAGCTGGATTCGAACCAGTGACACTTTGAGCACTTAGCGTACAGCTTAACCACTACGCCAGGAAGATTAGTCAGTTCATTACGGAATGGTATGTCCACATTTTTAACGATACAAACCATACATTATTTAACGCAATGAACTTTCGCCAAAGGCACATACAACGCAGCATTCATTCCATCTACTCGAAACGCACTGAGAGCACATCTAATAATCGCTAACAAACGCTTCGTGATTTTGATCTCCACGTCAAGGAAGTTGTATGAATCCACGCCTAATATTAAAAAGTTGAAATTTCTGGGCATATCAGTGCGTATACAACTGATATATTCATCAAAACATGGGACTTAGAAGTATGTCATGCTTGTCGATACCAAATTTGGAATCAGAGTTTCATGCGATGCGTGTCGATTTGAAAATATTTTCTACTTAAATGTGAAAGAGCACATTCATAATGAGTGTACATGACAGGATATCACTTCAATTCTACCCTACTTGTAAGGTTGTGACCTGGTGTAGTGGTTGCTACTGCAATGACACTCCAACTTGAACTAGGTCAACACGTTTATTTGTTTATTTTTATGTTGGATTAGTCCTATCTAGGAATGTGATCTGAGACTTCGACTTCTGTAGTAATACAAGAGACATTGGTAAATATAGCATAGGAGTATACAAGAGACATTGGTAAATATAGCTTAGGAGTATACAAGAGACATTGGTAAATATAGCTTAGGAGTATACAAGAGACATTAGTAAATATAGCATAGGAGTATACAAGAGTCATTGGTAAATATAGCATAGGAGTATACAGGAGACATTGGTAAATATAGCATAGGAGTATACAAGAGTCATTGGTAAATATAGCATAGGAGTATACAGGAGACATTAGTAAATATAGCATAGGAGTACAAGATGGTTATGACAATAAAGCAAGTATAATGTGATATTAATTGGATCTGTCCGTCTATCTGTATGTCTCTCTTCTATTTGTCTGTCTGCCTGTCAAAATAATTGGATCTGTCTGTCTGCCTGCTATCTGTCCGTCTGTCAAAATAATTGGATATGTCTGTCTATCTACCTACCGTATCTACCTACCGTATCTATCTACCTACCTACCTATCTATCTATCTATCTACCGTATCTATCTACCTACCTACCTACCTACCTATCTATCTATCTATCAATCAATCAATCAAGCATCTTTTCTCTGCCTTTGCTGTATGGCGTTGCAGAGTTGAATGATGATTAGTGTTGTTGCTATGACCTGCTTGATCGCTTGGCATGCAGTAATTGGTATGATCTCAGAACGTGTGAAACTATTTAAATCCACTTTCTGTTTGGTCTTACTCTGTATCTTGCGGTTTCTATTGATAATAAGTGACATTTTTTTAAAAATGCCAACGTCTTTAAATTTCATCAGATCAGCAGGACGGATAGAAAAAAAAAGAAGAAAACCTTGGGGAGCAAAGGTTTCGGGAAGCCCGAAAGGGGAGCAAAGAATAGCAACACTGTTTACCTTCCATGCATGTCGTATAAGGCGACTTAGGAGGTTATGGGATGGAGTTGGCTGTCCCATCCCATATAGGGTCAGTGACCGAAAAGTCATGCTGAAGTAGGATGTGTCAGACCGAAATGCGCAGATATCGCAGCAATGCTGTAAACCATGACACAACGCATTCCGTTCTCCCGACTACATCCTGCTGATATGCAGGAGTTTGAAAACGAACGCAAAAGAAGAAGTATTGGGTACAATGTTCATAAAACACACTCCATGGGTAAAGTAATTACCAATGTCACATTTTAAAGAGGATATAACAACAACTATCATACTAACATATATTATCATTGCACAGAGACTTTATTGACACCCAAACTACTAGAGGTAAATAAAATACTTTAAAAAAAATATATCACAGCAAATATACTATATTTATCTATTATATTATATTGGGTGTCTACAAAGTCATTGTGCACTCATCTATATTTGTGGTGACACTACGACATATGAAACGTGACTATTTGTGAAGTCAGCGAACATCGACGTTATACGCTATTCAGTATATATTGTCGTTAGTGCAGTGGTTAGCGCACTGGCTTCGCATATGAGTGGTCCTGGGTTCATTCCCCAGCTGAGGCGGAAATGTTTTCAGATCGCAACGGCTCCCAGGTCGACCCAGCCTTAAATGGGTACCGGATTAATCCGGGAAGTAAAGACTGAGGGAGAGGAGATGGCCACCGCCCTCATTTGTAGAGCCTGTGAAATGTGAGATCGCTAACATCTCACACCCCTACGGCATTAATAAATGCTATGGGTTACTTTACTACGTATATATTGTACTAGAGATGAGTAAAATATATTTTTAAAATACATCAAATACATTTTCTTGAACAAATAAATAAAAGTAAGCCATATAAAGAAATATACCTTATTCTTGAATGACAAAAAAAACCACATCTTTTTAAGAGAATAGTTACTATTCAATAGTATACTATACTGTATATATTGTAACACAACAGTGTACTTTTTAGTCTTTTAGAAGCCAAGCCTATCCAGCAAAATTAAATAAATGATACTTGAAAACAAGATATTAATTTAGAACGAAAATACACGAGTTCACAAATACATAATATTTCTGTGCTTTCTATATTTCCAAATAGATATTGTATTAAAAAAATATCCCCGTGATTGCATTGCAAATATTTCAGCCTTTCAAACTTAAGAAATCTCTAAATAATTAGAAATCACCGTGCATATGGAGTCTAATTATCATAGTGATAAACCTTGTGTTAACACCGGTGAAATAAAAGGTTCGGGGAAACTTCTAGTGGAACAATTAATTAATGTGCTTATTCTCAAACATACATACAAGAATATATTTCCATGCGAAGTTACACTAAATGCGAATCTAAGTGTTCTGGATTAGTGCTTCCTTTGACTCGCCATGCATGCAAACGACAGTTGGCTTGTAACAGCAACCTGGGCTAACTCAAAACTTTTCGTTTGCTTCGCAAGCGGGACGACCGTGAGACGCGCCAAATCAAAGCATGATTAGAGATTTAGGTGACGTTCTGCTGTTGCTGGTGAACTCGACAAATACTGGGAGAAAAATGTGTGAAGTGGGTTTTTTGTTTCTTTGTTTTAATTCTTCGAAAACTATGAGCAATGAAGCTCTTCTTTACTAAGTTAATTTAAGGAAGAAGTTTTCTCCAGTTGCTGGCATTTTTCTTTTAAGAACGTAGCCATCAACCCAGTGTATTTTATGCTGTAATTATTTTCTAAGCAATATTTATTTTCATTCGGTTGTCATTCCTTTCTGAAGCATCTGAATACACAATAAACTACAACTGAAACTACACCTGCTACCTTGGCATTTCAAGTTCGCTTTGTAACTCTCTGTAACATTACCGAATAATTGTCTACAGTTTTTGTAATATACCGAAGAATCCAACTCAGCGGTAGATTTTGAGAATTCTTCTGACTCAGAATGGGGTTTATGTATGTGTGTATGATAACAGACGTACTCCCTACTATAGTTTAGTAACTATGCTAAGCATTTGTTGCAACTCAGCTGACATTAGCTTGTATAAACAATTTAACGAACATAATCTCAAATTGATTATGAAATAAACAGTCTAACAAAATGATATCGACATATTTATATGCACGTGACACTGACAGAAACATAGCACTGGTGGTTCGTGGATGGGTTGAGGACAAAAATCTCTTCATTAGGTAAATTAAAATATAAAGCGAGTAGTCGATATTTAGGAAATCCAGAATGTCTGCACATAAATGTGCACAGTGTCACTAGATTATCTTTCTTTACGCATGACAGTCTATAATGCACGGCCTATTTGCTAATGGGAATACACCAAAGAAATCCAAAATATCATACCGGATCTTGGGGAGGATGTCTCCTATTTTCAAAAACAAATATGTGAAAATGAACACCAAAACTACACTATATAAAACGATCATCATACCATCACTATGCTATCAATGTCAAATGTAGACACTAACAACAGAATCAAAAAGAAAACGTGTTACAACATAAATTACTTGTCAACGTAGAATTCTCGGAATAACAATAAGAGACTGAATCAGGAAAGAAAACATCAGAAAACTAAAAACACAATGCTAATCATGGATTACATTATAAGACAACAGATTAAGTGGTTTTCGCATGCTTCCAGACTACCATCAGACAGTGTCCCTCAAAAAGCAGCACTATACAGGCACGCTAGATATAAAGTCAGAAGGCAGACCTTGCAAACGATAGATTACATAAATAAAAAGTCAACGAAAACAAACATATATGAAGCACACAAAAATGTCATCTCCAGAGAACTTTTCTACCCCTGAAGCTGTAAGGCATAAAGGGTAAAAAGCGAAAAGAAAGAAAGAAGAAAGCTAATGGAAAATCAAGCGTTCTAAAAAAAGATGCATTTGAGTTTCCCTTGATTTTCATTGACGGTCACACAACGTATAATCATAATGAATAATAAAAATCACGGGAATAATCAAAGGAGCCATTAAGAAGGTTTAATTCTTTATAAATCAGTAGGTCTATATTACAAACGGTCATGCTTTCCAGTCATAGAATAGCAGTCACATGACCAACAGTTCCAGTTCCTGCATGTTCTCTAGATGTAGAGTTATCAATGACTGAATCAACACTAGATAATATATATTTTTGACTGTTGTCAATATATTATCTAGCCATCCGTCAATCTATTCATCCATTGATCTATCTATCCACTCCTACATCTATTCATCCATTCATCTATCTATCCACCATACATCTATTAATCAGTTCATCTATCTATCCACTCATACATCTATTAATCAGTTCATCTATCTATCCACTCATACATCCATTAATCAGTTCATCTATCTATCCACTCATACATCCATTAATCAGTTCATCTTTTTATCCACTCATACATCTATTAATCAGTTCATCTATCTATCCACTCATACATCCATTAATCAGTTCATCTTTTTATCCACTCATACATCCATTAATCAGTTTATCTATATATCTATGTTCATTCAGCGTCGAAAACAGTGAATAGAGAAAAACTTAGTTCTTACTGTTTTAGCATTTGAGGCTCCTGTCTATAGTTGTTGCATATTATGACATCCATAGTCTTGGTTGTTCTTCGAATAGTTTCTTCATTCCCTCCACTTATTTTCCTTTACCATCTGATGGCAATTTAAATCTCACTCGCACAGTGGTGAAACTCTTCACATTTCTCTCAAATTGTACCAAGTTCGAATCTGATTTCTTGCGCCTTTTTTTTTCTTTTCTTACAAAGGTTACTTTTCTGAGGTCCCTGGAGATCACAGTTTAAAGCTACGAATTGTTTGCTATCAGGAGGTGTGCTGCATCGTTGAAGGGAACGAATAGAAGCCACAACGATGTTTTCTTTAATAGAAGAATGATGGGAACACACAGCAATAAAACCTGATGATATATAATTTGATAAATTTGATAACAAAGACAAAAAATATTATTTTTTCGCTACATCATAAAAAGAGAAGATTCCAAATAGATATAATATAATAGCACGCGAAATTGAGGAAAGAAAAAGCATAGACCATCAAAGATAGATATGTTACAGAATGGCATGGTAGTGTGCCAGTAGTGGAGCTATTATTGAATATGATGGTTAATGATTGTTGGTTGTGAACGACGCCATAGCATTATGGGCCACCCACAGATACTTAATTGTATCCCAGCAAATTTTTATAGTTATGTGCGGTAATGGTTTCCGTTGCTCTTTAGCGAAAAACACAGATTTCTATGTCTCGAAGGTTCTTATTCAAAATCCTACCAATTATATTACCAAATTCTTAAGTTCTAAGGACTGCTTCGTAAACTCTTGCATTGTTCACATCAAGCAGATGTTCATAAAGTAACTTTAGTATGTTCTACATGTCCATCCTCAACTTTTTTATGTTAAAGAACTTGAAACATACCGGGTTGCGCCCTCATTGCTCACTCATATAATATTTTGGAGGTTAAAATTATCACCTAAAACGCCTGACACGGAACATGATAATGCTGAGGAAATATAATGCATGAATTTTAAATAAGGTACTCCTGTAAGTTCGGGGATCGAAAAGGGAGCAACTAAAAGCAACATCTTTTACTATCCATGATGTTGTGAGAGGCGGCTATTGAAGGTCTGGGATGGAGTTGGCTGTCCAAATAAAAAGTCACAGTAACCCATAAATTGAAGTCGGATGTGTCAGACCAAAATTCGTCGATGTCGAGGCAATGATGTAAATGATGAAAAAGCACATTCCGTTCTCCGACTACATTCTGCTAGTCTACGAGTTTGATACAGAATGCAGAGGAATAATGTAACCTTAAACTTAACACGTGGGAGAGTAACATCACACGATGGACAGGGTACATTCTAGCAGAGTGCACCACCAAGACAAGAGACAATAGATGTTGGAGATACGTTGCAGCCAACCTTCGTTGCGGAGACGGCACTTAATGATGATGATGAAACTTAAATACATTTCCTTAATCACCATACAGTTTGAAAGCTACTTTAAAAAAACAAGAATGGTGGCGGTGTAGAAAACCGAGTGTTCCCTCCGTAAAAGTGTCCGTCCGGTGACACGTTCGTGGGTGGCTGTTGTGAAGCAGACAATCCGACATTTGTTATTGTCATTTCAAGTTAGAAGACATCATGAAATGTGTACACAAACACAAGACCTGATCTGCTGAATTGAACGGTTTAACTGATCTAGCACGCATCTGTGGCGACCAAGGTAACGAGTCCGAATCCTGCCATAGGTATTTGTGAATCCGGACTGTTCAGAAAGCAATGACTAAATACCGAACATATTGCCAATAAAATTCATACAGGTATAGAAGCTAGATTGATGGCTATATCTTAAATACTTGAATAAGATATGCTACCAATTTTCAACTGCTCCAGCTCACTAAGGCTATCCGTAAAAACAATAATCTATCGGCTTGAACACAAATCTTGCGATAATATCGGCTTTCACAAACAGGAAACGAACAGGGTAACATAGTTTTGGTAATTACTGGTAACCTATTAAAAACACACACAAATCGACTTTTCAATCAAATGTCCTTTATCAGTAACACATTCACAACATAATATGACGAGTAAAGAGGGAGAAACTATATATATATATATATATATATATATATATATATATATATATATATATATATATATATATATATATATATATAGTTCATACATAAATTGCACTGAGCGATTGTTGTTCGTCTGTTGAAGTCGACGACGACCATTCAGCTCTGCTGGCATGATGATGATTATGTCTGTGGTGTTTCCGACTGTGACTAATGAATCCTGTACAGTACCTATATATATATATATATATATATATATATATATAATATATATATATATATATATATATCCTGCTTTGTAACGCATACCCCGGTCCCAAATGTGATTATTAATTTGGATATTGTTCCTTGGCAATGTTTGCCAATTGATATTTATCAAACATTAATTTAACTATTAATTGTTTTAGGGTTAGATTTATGACTTGGTTTAGGAGATGTTTTGTTTCGCTTAACTACCCGAACTAAATAATCCTGAATAAATTTATATTAAAATTAACAAAATATAAACATAAACTGACAAAATTGCCAAGGGAAATAATCACATCGGCTGTACGCGTTCCAAAACAAGAATCTATATGTATATATATATATATATATATATATAT